>CABFWB010004395.1:0-31332 GCA_902151455.1 Timema bartmani
GTTAAAACAAATTGTTTGTTTAAAATTTAAGTTAAAAGAAAAATCTAACAATATTTTTGTATCAATTACTGAAAATAAACTCTCTTTACTATTTTGTCTATACACCTCGCTGAGTATTTAATTTCAACATCCCAACAACAGACTAAATTTTTTTTTGTTGGGGGGTAGGGGGGAGAGGTTGAATGTGCGAAGGTTTCGCAAGGGTTTTCTGGGTAAATTGAAAAATCACCGCTGTACACGGGAATACAACATGGAACCTCTGGATTAGTACGCCAATGGTCTAACCACTGAGCTATCAAGGAGTCGTCTCGTGCCCAGGGTCGTTCTTCACTCATATTTTAAGGCAGAGTCTGTGATAGACGTGCGCACATAAAGCCCTCCCTAGTTGAAGGTGGTTGTGTTATCTGATAGCTCGTTGGTCATTCATATATAGCTGAGAATTTCCGCACGTCCATCACAGACTCTACCTTAAAATATAAGTGAAGAAAGACGCTTAACATAGGACGACTTCTGGATAGCTCAGTGGTTGTATCATTGACGCACTAAATTAAAGACCCCGGGTTCGATTCCAGTGTCGAGTTTTAATTTTTCAATCCAAAGAATATGTATGTATAGTAGAGCATGTAAGGATTGAACCCCAATCTGCTGGATCTGAGTAAGGCACCACTATCCGTGGAACCAAACCTGCTGATAGTATCCGTGCTATCCTGTGTTGTGGGAGGTTTACAACGAAAAGCCAGATTTTCTTACGAATAACAAACTGGAAGGCCTTTTATAATACCAAAATACTACTATATTGCAGGGTACTGGTCAGAAAAGGGGCCCTAAAGGTAGGATTGTTGGAGACGCGAGAAAAGGTTAGTGTTTTTACAGTTTTTATTGCTAAAATTTTGGTCAAAATAAATCATATATTGCCTCAGTACAAGAATGGAGCATAATTTTCATCACACGTTGATACCAACAGTTCTGGAATATCTGTCAATATGGTTCTGGAACTCAATGAAAACATTTTCTCTTCATTTAAAAAGTTTCACATATGCTCATGACAGAATGCTATTCACCGGATAATCGAGTTATAAGTCCTGTAACGGTTGTGTTTCTCCCAGTAACGGGATGGTTAGATGTAATCAGTTATTCTATATTTATGCGGGAATCACGTCATAAGAACAACTTTCACTTTTACTCTAACGGAGGAGGCAAAGGTTCAATACCGACCGGCTGCGTCAGTCTTGGTTTTTAATAGGAGTGTACGAAGATGAGAAAGTTCGAGCTCGAGTCGAATTTTAGTAATTGTCCGAATTAGACTCGAAATACTCTCCAAAACGCGAACAATCTGAGGAAATTAATTTTTTTATTTTATCTAGAAAATCTCTAGTTTAATTAATTTAATTCAATTTTAAGATATTTTTTGATGGAAAACATATTCTCTCAACATGTACTTTTATATATTATTTCTCAACATTTACAACCTATTAAATTTGTGATGGATTAAAATAGCAAAGCTATTATTAGATTTAGTTGAAAACCCAAATATTCCCTCTCTTTCCATTTGATACATTGACGTGTACTAAATAAAATAGTGCTCAGTTCGTCTAGTTAAGATGCAACCCGTTTCGTAAAATATAATCGAATTCACCAAATAAACAGCGTCGTTAGGAGAAGTTGTTTTTTCAGTTGGTTAGTTAGTAAGTCCATCTAAATGTGTTGTGTCCGGTTTATTATCTATAACCCAAATATCAACACCAGAGGTTAAAATGTTAAGTGTCCAAATTAGTTTAAAAACCCATTGATCTTCATTAAAATGTGTGTATTGTGCTTGGGTAAGGGGTGGCGGGGTGGGGAAAGTGTGAGTGAGGTCAAATCAGTGGCGTAGCATGGAGTGTTGCCAGGGTAGACGGTTGTTGTTTGGTTTATACATTAATGTAAAAAACGGAGAAACAGAGGCTATTAAAGGTCTTGATTAAAATTTAAAAAAGGTGTTTTTATTATTGTTTTTACAAGCCCTTAAAAGAAAAGTGAGATTATTTATTAGCGCTTAATACCGCACCTATAGTGAGCTTCGAACAACTTGTAGGCCTCTCTATAATATCACTCGCTTTCGCGCCACAGAAAGACCAAATCTAAACCGTAACGGGATTTCGAATTAAAGTAGAGTGTGCCCTCAAATTAAGAGATTGCCCACTCCGGTGGCCATATGATCTAGGGCGCTACTCTCGTAGTAGACTAGACTGTCGATGACGGGGAGATCGAGGTTCAAATCTCGGTTGGGTGTACCGTTGGTGGTTTTTCCTCAAATGGTTTTCCACTCTCCCTACACGCAAATACGGATACACTTCCTATAAATATAACCTTCCTAATCCCCCAAACTATTAGATTAGCGTAAATGTTACATAAGCGTATAAACCAAACGGGTAGTAAGACGTGGTGCTAAAAAAACTTAAACGGTAAATTATTTTAGAAGGCATCCACGTAAACTTAAAAATCATTTAAGTCAAATGGTGTTTAAATATGAAGTATTTTTTTCCGTGTATTTTCGTTTTAAAGGAACTTAACAGGGTTTGCTTTTGAAAAGAAAAATTTGAGAAAATAACACGCTGAAAGTAGAAACAAACAAAATGGTGATGACATTCATCATCAGCTTTGCGTCAGATTACTAGTAACGCCATGTTATATGTATTGACGCTTGGGGTAGAGGGCGCTGCCAATTGTTTTAGCAGTGTCTTACTACCCGTTCAGGCTATACGCATAGAGGCTACTAACTACGCCAATTTTTCAAAATGGGTTTCTGAGTTATATTAAATTTAAGTCTCTCTTTTAGTATCACAAAAGCTTCCCTATGAAATGATGGCATTCACTCTTGATGTGACAAGTCACGTAACAAAGGTTGTGGAGAGGAGAAGGAGGGGTCAGGATATATATCTACTTATTGTTATATAGGGGGAGGTCAACCTCGGGGGTCCAATGTTTGTGGCTTCAAACCCAGCCGAGGTCAACGGATGTTTTTATAAAATCAGTTAATGCACTAAAAAATTGTTGTGAGACATTTACACCACGGATCGACAGATAAATGCAAAGCGGTGGAGTTAAAACGGAGAGCTCGCTTCACTCGTTCAATATATCAAACTATATGATTATGTTTTTATTTGGTTTGGTCTAGACAAGAAGCTACCCCGCTTACCTCTGCCCCCCCCACCCCCCTTCTCCACAACACAGGGCCTTGTGAAGCCGCACCATTCGCACACCCCTAAAGGCGGCCCTGATTAACCATAATATATATATATATATAAAATATAAAATATAATGTATACATAATGTACACATAATACATAATGTGTAGGGCACTGATCTAAAACACAACGTCTCATTTACGCATTTTATTTTCCCCGTTTTGAATTATTTAAAAAAATTAAATGCTCATTTCTGTTAATACTATTTTATAGTAACAGATAGGTCATATATATATTAGACTTATCTGTAAAATAGTATTAGCAGAAATGAGCATTTAATTTTTTTAAATAATTCAAAACGGGGAAAATAAAATGCGTAAATGAGACGTGTTTTTAAATCAGTGCCCTACACATTATGAAATAGCTCACTCAAGCCGGACTATTGGTGATAATTCAAGTCAGAGTTCATTAATTTACATAAGGTTAGACATTAATTATGGACCGTGTTTGGCACGTAGGCCTCGTGATGGAAACACTGTTATTCTATGAGTACTAACTTGACCTTGAAAACACTCATTTTGTTTCAAATTTTCCCAACGTGAGCTTTTAAAATAAATATTTTGAGGGATAAAAAAATGAGGAAGATAAATTAAAACAACGGACAACATAACTTTAAAAAAAAGTAGAAAAAAAGTCTTTAAAATGTTAAATGGAGACAAAGCAAAGTTTCAAGAATCCATAATTCCATGGGAAAAACGCTGACCTAATTCCCGCCGGTAGAAATAAAACAATGTGTTTCCAACTTGGCGGTACTGTTATCAGAAGAATATGTTGAAAACATACACATAAATAACGGACTTCAAAACTAGAAGTAGTTTAAGATATATAATATATATATAGTAAAAACCGTAAGATCACAAATATAGAGGTTCTTGGTTCTATTCCAGATGGTTTTGTTCAGTTCAGTAACTATTTAGGCGCAAGTATTGGGTTTGTAGTAATGAGTTGAGTCCGGATTTTTATGTAATTACATATTTTAATTCTGCCAGTTAGTAATTTATGAAAAGCGAAGTGTCGACGAATTAGGTTGTTTGAGACACCCAGCTGAACGTTATCTACTCCGCACAGTGTGTCCAAGATGTCTGAACAAAAATAAATATAATATTAATCTAGTAAATACATTCAGTGCATTTAGTGCCTACATAGAGTAATATCAACTTCTTGACTATCTGTCATGATCATATTAGCATTTTATGAGAAGCTTATTAAATTAAAATAAAATATTAATTACATGTTTCCAAGATTACTTTGGTAGATATTCAAGAACTGTTGAGCTTACTATGTTTATAAAATCATACTTAATGGATCTACTGAAGCACTATTTTATTTAGTGTGGCCACTTAAAAGGTGAATATTAAAAAAACTATTAAAATATTGGCCTTATCTCACGGTCACTACAATCCCCCCTCCAGATGGAGATGTAGGGAACTCAATAAAAGGCGTGTGTTTTTGGAGTGCTTAGAGAAAAACATTTTTTGGTCAAAATAAATAAAATATTGCTCCAGTACAAACACAGTTTAATTTTCTTCACATGGTGATATTAACATTGTTTGAATATCTGTCGAGAGCATTTAGGTATTAGATGACAAATTTTTTAAATTAAGGCGAGTGGCTCTTTTCATTTGGCGTGGAAATGCAGAGCCATGGGAACAAACGGCTATCTTCGAGAATTTTTATTGTTTTGCAATTTTCTTTTCAGAAACGGTTTGTTCAAGAATAGAAGCATATTAAATTAAATTTACTTTTAATATACACACCTCCTCTATAATTTTAACAGCGATCAAATATCAATAATTTTGACATTTTTCAATAGAAAACTGCCGGCTGCATAACAAAAATTAAGATAATGTAACACATAATAAACATTGGTACAATATATTAGAAGAGGTGTTGAAAATATTACTGTAAAAATTTCACTCGTTCTTGAGAAAACTGATATTTCCAAACGGATGATTTTTCCGCAAGACCTGTCCGGTAGCTAGCGTCATCTACGTTTTCCATGATCCATCTGTTCTTGTTGGCGCGGAAGGATACTTTGGTTGGTTGTGAAGCCACGCCACGCCTTTCACCTTCCCACCCACCATCGCACAAAATAGGTTTTAGACTTTCACTCGACAGGGCCAAGGGCCTTAAGAGAAAAAATTGGCATTACGTTACAGGACACCCTTGAAAGATATTCAACAAATTTACTGTTGATATCATCATGTGAAGAAAATTAAACTATGTTTGTAGTGAAGCAATATTTGATTTATTTTGACAAAAAAAGTTTTTCTCTAAAAACTGCAAAAACGCTGACCTTTTATTGCGTCATATACATTTACATCTTAAACATCGCTGAGAATTAGGAGTTTCTTATCTCCCAAAGTACGCACAAGTTTCCATGATAGTTTCTTGTTTTACTAATAGTCGCCAAGATAGTTTGCGGTATTTTCTATTCACCGCGTCTTAGTACCTGTTCTTATTATACGCATACACTATTTACGTTAATGAAATAGAGATGAGTAGAGTAGATTTTGAGAGGAAATGTACCTATATTTTCTTGGTGTAAGAGTGGGAAAGCATTAAGGAAAAATCTCCCTCTGTAATCTCTAACGGGATTTGAACCTTGATATCCCTCATCAGTGGCAATCTATTTTAACACGAGAGTGGTACGTTTGACTGCAAGACCACCTATTCAGGAAGCAATAGTACTTTACTTGTGCTGAATTCAGAAGTTAGTCTGGGAGCCATCACCAGTGAGTACTAATGGCAACTAGCCACGGCAACGGTCTACTGATAATATAAATATTTGACGAAATAATATAAATATAACGAACTCGCAAAATATATTTTACAGTTACAATCACAAACTAATAGAGAATAGAGTTAATCTCAGGACCTGCGCAAGGGTTTCATGCCCCCCAGTTGTATTCAGTGGCGCCGCACGAAATATATTGAGGGAGGAAGGGCGGGAGGACAGTAAATTTTACACTTCTAGGCGTTCTGAAATTAGAGAAATTCCCAAGTGACTAGGTAACAAGGACAAAATTGAGAACACAGGGAGGAGTATGAGAGTATGGAATACCCTAAATTAAAAGGGGCCCCTTTGGAACTCTCCCCCGAGAAAATTGTAAAATTTGAGGCGATAACTGGGTCTTGAATCGAGGTTTTAAGCAGCTGTATTTTTAAGTTAATGATGAATGTTTCAAATTACAAGTGCTATTAGTTTTGATATTCGACATCATTGCGTGTTGAAAAACTAGTAAGTTTCAGCTCGTGAAAACGCCAGGCTTTATCTAGTGATGAACTTAAAACTTTACCTAACCTTAAGGCTACTAGTGTGTAGTAGGCTACTAGTAGTAGCCTTAAAACTAGTATAAGTGACAACGGCGCTACTAACCTATTTGATTAACTAATCTCTCTATCCAATCTACTAGAGAAGGTATCTCCTTTCAACGTTTGATGAGTTATGAAGTTAGGATCTTTTGAAGAGTGGGGATTGACAGTTGAAAAATTTAAAATTCATCCGTAAAAGTCCATGGTATAGAACTTTCATAGTAGAAAGTACTGTGGTGCAGAGTAATTCTAGAATTTTCCAACTCAAGATCTCGATTCTCCATAAAAAATCCCAACTTTCATGTTTGTCTCCCAACAATGAAATTGCTGACAATCCCCCTAGGTCCCCTTCCGGCGCGACACCCCTGTCCGTATTCAGTATAACATAAATAAACCGCACCCCTTTAGTGACGCAAAATAATGTTGCTAAAATACCGGATTAAAAAAAAGGAGGTAAATGACTAAACCAAAAGTGGTGATCCGCCCCTACCCCCGATACCCTCTCCCCCACGCCCTTAATCAATGTGTGCAAAAATATTATACCTTCCTTTATTCTTAATATTTTGCGGAAACTTTTTGTTTCTTTTGCAACGTGTCTTACTACCCATTCGGTTTATAGGCTTATGTACTAATAATTACGCTAATGGTTTTACGGATTAGGAAGGCTATATTTAGGAAAAATGAACCCTCATTTGCATAGAGGGAGAGTGAAAAACCATTTAGGAAAAAATCACCCTCAGTATACGTGACCGAGATTCGAACCTCGATCTCCACGTCATGGTCAATCTAGTCTACTACAAGAGTATCACGTTAGACCACGTAGCCACCAAAGCGGGTATATTTTAATTATCTATCAAAGTGATTCGTTGACAAAGCGACTGCCATAACCATAAACGTTATTTTATTGTAAATCAATGGTTTTAAAAGATATATATTATGAAAACTAAATATAATATTTAGATTATTTTTTTATTTAGGAATAATGATTAGCTTATTTGATTTAAATACTGTGTATATATATATATATATATATATATTTTTTTTTTCCAAAAAGTAAAAAGTTACTTTTGTTGGAATGCGCCCTAGGTATTGCCTGATGGACGGGTCTGCACTGTTCAGAGATAACTCCCTTGGATCTGCCCCTGAATGATGCAGGGAAAGAAAGAGCGGTAATTGGTCGTCACGCGACATTCTCCTCGAGTTCTGTTTCCCAGAGTGCTCGTGTGTGAAGACATGCGATGGAGGAACAGCTGACTGACGCAGTGGAGTGGACAACACTTGAGGAAAGTGTTTGTCGTTTCATGTTGCGATGACCTAGGTACAGTCAAGGATAAAACTAGCTACAGTACTAGTTTCAATTCTTGAATACACGTCTTACCATATCTACTAGGTACAGTCAAGGATAAAACTAGCTACAGTACTAGTTTCAATGCTTGAATACACGTCTTACCATATATACTAGGTACAGTCAAGGATAAAACTAGCTACAGTACTAGTTTCAATGCTTGAATAATCTTATATCTACTAGGTACAGTCAAGGATAAAACTAGCCACAATACTAGTTTCAATGCTTGAATACGCGTCTTACTATATCTACTAGGTACAGTCAAGGATAAAACTAGCTACAATACTAGTTTCAATGCTTGAATACGCGTCTTACTATATCTACTAGGTACAGTCAAGGATAAAACTAGCAACAATACTAGTTTCAATGCTTGAATACACGTCTTATCATATCTACTAGGTACAGTCAATGATAAAATTAGCTACTTTTTATTATTTAGCACCGCGTCTGACCAACCGTTCTGATGATACGCTTATGTACTAACCAGGCAAATGGGCTAGGAATTGGGAAGGTTTGGTTTAGAGGAAGTGAGCCCGCATTTGCGTGGAGTGAGAGTGGAAACCATTTAGGGGAAAACCACTTCCAGTTCAACCGACCGAGATTCGAACCTTGATCTCCCCATCCTCGGCAGCCTAGTTCAACACGAAACTAGCGCCAACGAGGCGGGTGTAGCTACAATAATAGTTTCAATACTTGAATATAGTTCTTATGTATTACAATGACCTACTAGTTCAGTACAATCTGGAAGCGAACAACTATATTCACTAACACGGTTTTTATTACATTTCGAATCTTGTTGGTAGCTCTTTGGATTAAACACACCTAGTTAGACAAATTAGACAGATATTTTGACTTTCTGATCTATAAAATTAATATAGATTTAAAAAAGAAGAGGGGGCTTTAACGGATGTAGTTTGGAGACTTTAAAATATAATACTTTCTTTGATTCAAATTTTTATGTCAGGGAAATATATTTTTAAATTGGAAACATTGTAATTCATTCGATCACATATTAACCTTTTCGGCTCTAGAATAATGTAGCCATATCCCAATAGTCTTACCTCTCAGGGTTTCCAACAAAGGTTCCACAAGGAGAGGATACCAGGACCTCCAACAAATATATGGGGCTGGAGCAGTTCATTTAGTTTTTTTTATCGTATAGCATATATGATAGGAAGGGACATGACATACAAGTTCAGTCGCGAAACTATTAGCAGCTCTGGTATCACAGAACGTTGCCCGGTGTACACTATAGGAGGTTGCCTGTATGTAGACTATTAGCAGCTCTGGTAGCATAGAACGTTACCCAGGGTACACTATAGGAGGTTGTCTGTATGTAGACTATTAGCAGCTCTGGTAGCATAGAACGTTACCCAGGGTACACTATAGGAGGTTGCCTGTATGTAGACTATTAGCAGCTCTGGTAGCACAGGACGTTACCCAGGGTACACTATAGGAGGTTGCCTGTATGTAGACTATTAGCAGCTCTGGTAGCACAGGACGTTGTCCAGGGTACACTATAGGAGGTTGCCTGTATGTAGACTATTAGCAGCTCTGGTAGCACAGAACGTTGCCCAGTGTACACTATAGGAGGTTGTCTGTATGTAGACTATTAGCAGCTCTGGTAGCACAGAACGTTGCCCAGTGTACACTATAGGAGGTTGTCTGTATGTAGTCTATTAGCAGCTCTGGTAGCACAGAACGTTGCCCAAGGTACACCACAGGAGGTTGTCCACACACCGTACCCGCAATGAGATGATGTGAGGATAGTTATTATGAAGGTGTGAACCAGTGGGAGTCTTAACCTAATTTAATCTTAATTTACACACCCCTGTTGACCATTGGGATAATTATTCTTTAGGAAAAATACCCAAGGTATCCACTGGGAATCAAGCCCGGGACCCCTAGGCTCGTATTCAGGTGCATTGACCCCTACACCACGGAGCCGGATAGTAAATCTAGTAATTGAGGTTGGCGCACCAAATATTTACTCTTTACACACCGGTTCTCAGACATTGCTAAATTTGCAAATCAAATATGTGTAATGATTGTCACGCGCCACTCTCGCAGTAAACTAGACTGCCGATGACAGGAAGATCGAGGTTCGAATCTCAGTCGGGTGTACTGAGGGTGGTTTATCCAAAATGTTCTGTCCACTTTCCCTTCACGCAAATGTGGGTACACTTCTTTTAAATAATCCCTAGAACCATTAGTGTAATTAGTACATAAGCGTATAGCCCGAACGGGTACTAAGACGCGGTGCTAAAAAAAAAAGTTATCATGAATACGGACACGTATTAATTTGTTGTCAATCACAAAATTATTGTAAAAAAAGTTTAATATTTTAGATAAAAATTAAGAGTTCATCTCAATATTTTATATAATTTAAATCTTATTTTTTTAATAAAATTAGTTTTAAAATTAATTTTTTTCACTTAAGATGGTAACAATATAATTTTAATGCAACCCCTTTAATATCGTTAATTTTGAATGTGGCTCCCATGACCAAACAGGTTTGACACCCTCGCTTTAAACCATTCGATCACCGAAGTGGTTTCTGACGGAATAGTGTTTCAATCGTGGAAGAGAGAGTTAGCCTGGACTAAGGGTGAGAGCAGTGTGGAAAGCCACACCCCTTTTCAGTCGACAAAGCCGTTAAATTGATCACCGGGTAATCAACTCGATCGGTTGATGGGATGAAAAGAGGTGTTGGCACTTAGGTCACTTTTACAACAAGGCAAGGAAGCTATTAGCCATGCATTACCTGAGGCCTGACCAATGGTCATTAGTCAGTCGCTACTTTCAAACCGATTAGCCCCTTTACACATTTATAAATCATAAAAAAAAGTGATGACTGTAGGAGAATTTCTTTTAGTAAAAAAAACGTTTAAAAATTTGCTTTAAATCAACATTTATCAATTAGATTTTTCTCTTTGTTTAATACTTTTTTTTCCATGTATTTGAGGTATTTAACGTGCACTTTCTGAACCGACTGATTATATCAGCACACGACTTATAATCTAACTTAAATCTAGAACAGACACAACATCCAGCCCCCGGCTGTTAATTCATTACTGTGAAGGGGAAACCTTCATTTCACCAATGGTAAATTTGTCAGCCATGTTAGGAACCGAACTCAGGATCCTTATGTCAATAGACGGACACTCTACTAAGCTATGGTGTCAGACTCTTGTGTTAAGTTGTTAATATTAATATAAAATATTATTATTATTAGCACCGCGTATTACTACCCGTTCGGGCTATACGCACTTACACTAATGTCTAATGGTGGGGTGATTGTGAGATGAAATGGAGGACCTACAGCTTAACGTGGAATCCGAGCCATGGTGGAAGCCTGGCATTCTTCACATTCACAAGTTGTGATTAATACACGTCTTGTCAGAGGTGAAGGAAGGGTTTGGCAATCAGATAAATATAAAATAAAATTACATATTTAAGAATATTTAATGAACACTTTTGGAGATATTTGTTTTTTAAGCACCGCGTCTAACTAACCGTTCGGGTTATACGCTTATAGTTTTAGGGATTAATGATAATATATTTATTGGAAGTGAACCCGCATTTGCGTGAGGGGCGTGTAAAACAATTGGAGGGAAAACCACCCTCACTACGAGACTGGAACCTTGATCTCCCCATCATCAACAGCCTAGTCTATTGCGAGAGTTACGCCTTAGACCGTGCAGTCACCGAAACGGGCTTTAATCTAATTGATCAGGTAAATACAAAACTTACAAACTATCTACATTCTAAAATAGATGTAACACCCAGCCATCAATTGATAGATGGGCAGTGGCGGCTCGTCACTTTAGAAGCTGGAGGGCGCAGCCTGTTTAGTTAATAAATTATTTCAAAATAATATATTTAAAAGAAGACACAAATTTCGGAGTATGTTTTGCTAAATATTCATTTAGTTAAACTCAAAAATTAATATCACAAACAACATGCAAAGATAAAAAAAAATAAACTCACCCCAAAGAACGTAGACACCAGGATTTGTAGATGATGCTGATTCATCATGACCTCTGAGAGGTAATTCAAAAACACCACAGAATTTAACACATGAAATCAACCTTTTTAATATGTGCCTATTTTTGTCAACGTTAGTATTGTGTTTTTTAACGTTTTCTCTGTATTGTGAGTCTAGACTAGACGATATGTTTACTTTGCCTAGCAAAGAAAGATCAACGACACTATTCATGTGATTCACAGATATTTCATGTTTCTTAATTTTTTCTGTTAAATGTTTTATATCATTGACGCCCTTTACTATCCACAAGCATTCACCACTCTTTCTGGGAGAAAACAAAATACACGGAAAACAGTACAAAGATTTGTCCACATCACAGCCGCAAATCCAGCCATTTTTTTGGTATGCATCTTTGGACTTGAGCTGTCTTCTAAAAACTCGATTTTCATTTTTCTTTTTTTCACTTTGTTCCATACAAAATTCAGGACATGGCCTACCTAATGATTTCAATTCTCTTTTTTGATCAAGAGTTAATCTTGCAATATTCGTTGTCTTAAGCGCCTGAATTGAACTATTCATATTAAGCCTAGTTACAAAAAATATTAAAACATATAACTCAAATAAACATTATCCTAAAATAACCCTACATAATATTATTATAAACACACACGCCACACACAGCCTCAAGATGCAGGAGCACGCAGGATGACTGACAACAACTATTGCTGGTTCACGCTATACACATTTCACAAGCTTTCAACCTTAGGGCGCGTAAGGGAGTGCGCCTTCAAAAGAAGAATAAGCAATGCTAGCTAGCTAGCTAGCTAGCTATCTATAGCAGGGTGGGGACAATGGGTTAAGGAGAGGGAAGGTTTGGTTTCACAATGCATGGCGCTGACCGTCGCGCGCCTGACTGCATGTCATTTGAAGACAAGAGGTGAAGGGGTGGGAAGGTTTGGTTTCACAATGTCAGGCGCTGACCACCTCGCGCCCGACCGCATGCCATTTTAAAAACATTGCGTGCTATTACTTAAACCAAAAACATATTTTTCTTGAAACTATTATGGCAAGATAAAATTGTCGTGAGAGTGCGAATAATAACGTTAAAAGGAACTGGGGATTCGTGGGGATGGGGGGCGCGCGCCTCCGCGCCTTAGGGACGAGCCGCCCCTGTAGATGGGTATAAGATACGAAACCCTGGCTCAGTTGGTAGCGCATTTGTATATTAATCTATGATTTCCGGTTTCGATTCCCGTCATGGGCAAAAAATGTATAGTTGGTATAGTGGTGCTTACTCTTTCACAGTAGTGAATTAATGGGCAGGACAGTGGTTGGTGTGCCTATTCTATAGTTAAGTTAGTTTTTGTGTCGTGTGCTGAAATATGTGGTCCAGGAAGGGCAAGTAAGTTAAGGCGGCCTCATTCATGCTTAAATTTATATTTGGTAAGCAGCCAGCACCAAGTGAACAGCTGTACTTCAGATGAATAGGAAGTAATGGAGTTATTATTATTATTATTATATTGCTAAATCTTCATATACAAACAAATTTTCATGAATGATTTTATTTAAACCTTCCTTAGGAACATTAAATTGAATCATACATCTTTTTTCTCTAACTACCACAGTTTATTTAAAACTTAATCCTCTAATTTATTACTATAATTTTATAAAAGTATTTAAAAATAAGCAATTAGAGACTTTAAAACTTAAAAAAAAAAATTAGTCTTATTTCATGCAATATTTCTTTGACTATGATACAATTCGATCAGGTTAATATAAAGGATATACGAACTGTACATATATTGGCAGACTTAAAAAATTGAACATAATGTATATATTTTAGCCGTCAATATTTTTATTGGCAAAGCCTCATAGCTACCATAGTCATATAGTTTATTCTAAACGAAGTCTAAGCTTCTTTTAAGTAATTTTCAACCGTAATAAAAGAGTAAAACCACCCTCCACAGGTATTCACATTTAATTACGGTAATAGGATAGAGGTGAAACAGGGGTGGACTGGCAGGTACCAAATGGCCTGGTACTACAAATATAGCGGTCCTTAACATACATTCATAAAATTACCTCTATATATATATGTTTCAGTGTAAGTTCAAGGGATGAGTCTGAGTATTTTTATCACTAGTAAATTTAATTCAGAGGCCATTTAGCAACATTATCAACGATAAAGTTACTATTTAGTCATCTCATAACATCAGCTTCTACTTCCTAATAGCATGAACAAAAATGCTTCTAAGTTATTTGACAATATATGAGACTATTTTTAAATATTTAAGTTTATAATGTTCCACCACCGATTACTTGTTTAGATTACAAATCTAGTAACTTCCAGTATTCACTAAACAAATGTGTATGCGTTTGGCTTAAGAAATAGCTTATAAACAACACCAAATGTGTATGCGTTTGGCTTAAGAAATAGCTTATAAACAACACCAAATGTGTATGCGTTTGGCTTAAGAAATTGCTTATAAACAACACAAATTATTTTTACTTTTGGCTTAAGAAATGGTATTTAAACAACATGGCTTTACATTTAATGTCATTGTACAGTACATATTCACAAATTATATTCTGGACACCCTCAAGCCTTGTTCACTGGAAATTTTGATTAAAATTTAATAAAAACAATAATTTAGTATTTTTGTTTTAAATTAGTAACAGCAGCCCACATCAAACCAGCCCACCAGGATATATCTCGGTGTTACGGCGGCACAGTCCACCCCTGAGATGAAATACGAGTAGATACAATTTAGAGAAAAGGTATTCATATTCGCAGGAAGTAAAGTGAGAAACAATTTGTGGAAAAAACACCCAAGTACACTCGGCTGAAATTTGAATCATAGCTTCCCAGTCATCAGAAAAAAAAAAAAACAGACCTGATAAACTTGACGTTTAGTCCGTGTGCCTAAATATAAAGTTCTGATCCAAGGTAAAACACAGCTTCATTTTAGTCACAGGAAAGCTAACTTGTGTAATATAATAATAGATCATTTTAATACATCAGCCCGACAAATCAAACCAAACGGGCAAAGTGCCAGTGTCTATTTTACCCTAGGTCTAATGTAAGCCCTGATAAGTCATGGTGAATTAGTATCAATATTGTTGTGTGCAGGGGAAATTAATGCAGTCGTAGCAGCAGTCCACAGCTTGTGTGAGAGTGTGGGTTATTGTTTGTGTGCATATGTAATTAATGCAGTCGTAGCAGCAGTGCACAGCTTGTGTGAGAGTATGGATTATTGTTTGTGTCAATATGTAATTAATGCAGTCGTAGCAGCAGTGCACAGCTTGTGTGAGAGTATGGATTATTGTTTGTGTCAATATGTAATTAATGCAGTCGTAGCAGCAGTGCACAGCTTGTGTGAGAGTATGGATTATTGTTTGTGTCAATATGTAATTAATGCAGTCGTAGCAGCAGTGCACAGCTTGTGTGAGAGTATGGATTATTGTTTGTGTCAATATGTAATTAATGCAGTCGTAGCAGCAGTGCACAGCTTGTGTGAGAGTATGGATTATTGTTTGTGTCAATATGTAATTAATGCAGTCGTAGCAGCAGTGCACAGCTTGTGTGAGAGTATGGATTATTGTTTGTGTCAATATGTAATTAATGCAGTCGTAGCAGCAGTGCACAGCTTGTGTGAGAGTATGGATTATTGTTTGTGTCAATATGTAATTAATGCAGTCGTAGCAGCAGTGCACAGCTTGTGTGAGAGTATGGATTATTGTTTGTGTCAATATGTAATTAATGCAGTCGTAGCAGCAGTGCACAGCTTGTGTGAGAGTATGGATTATTGTTTGTGTCAATATGTAATTAATGCAGTCGTAGCAGCAGTGCACAGCTTGTGTGAGAGTATGGATTATTGTTTGTGTCAATATGTAATTAATGCAGTCGTAGCAGCAATGCACAGCTTGTGTGAGAGTGTGGGTTATTGTTTGTGTATTGAAGCTAGGGAGAGCACTCAAGCTAGTGACGTGTTGACCGAAGTGTACTCCAAGTGTCAGTGTGTGTACTTGAGTATGTGTCTGCTTGTATAGGAACCAAAGTACGCCATGACATCAGTGTCACTAATGTGGCACACCACCACACCACACATGTGGGGCGAGTAGCCGTCACTTTCATCAAGCGAGAGTGAGGATGAAGAAGATCAGGTCGTGGGATACGATCCGGACACCACCGCAGGAGCAGTATAGTATCTTCCTCTTGTTAAATATCACTTCCGAACCTGATTGTTTGATTAGTGAATTTTTAAATTTTTAGAAAATTACTTGAAAACTTTGGTTGAAAATGTATATCTAAAATGTGTTTCATTTGACTAATAAGATAATACATTTTAATTTCGTAATAAAACTAACCAAGGTATTGTTTACTAAACACATATCCTAGAACATTTTGATCCAGGTTATAATAAAGAATGAACAATTGTTTCATGGCACTCTTGTAAGTAGGTGCAATCTCGTAATGATCTGACATATTTTGGCTACTAGCTCAATCAAGTGAGAATAAATGGCCTTCTGAAAACGGGGAGACCAGGGCTAAAATACCGTGGGGGTGGTTTTCCCATGCTCCTTCCACGCAAATGTTGGTATATTACCTCTAAAATACTACCTTCCACATATCTACCTCATTAGAATAATTTATTATACATGCGCATAGCCTAAACAGGTAGTAAGACGAGGGGATTGAAAAAAAAAGTAATAAAAGAAGATCGGTGACCTGGTGGTCTAGGGGTAAGGTGTCAGACTTTTGTGTTGAGGGTCCGGGGTTCAATCCTAGGTCCCGGCACAGATTTATCTGATTGCCAAACCCTTTCTTCACATCTGACAAGATGTGTATTAATCACAACTTGTGAATGTGAGGAATGCCAGGCCTCCACCGTGGTTCGGATTCCACGTTAAACTGTAGGTCCTCCATTTCATCTCACAATCACCCTACCATTGCACATTAGCGTAAGTGCGTATAACCCGAACGGGTAGTAAGACGCGGTGCTAATAATAATAATAATAATAATAAAAGAAGCGTTATTTTTCAATTCCAACACACCCGCCTCGGTGGCGTAGTTAGCACGGAGGATAGGGGAGAAACAAATATCGGACCAACCTTAAAATTATCTTAATTAACTTATTGATAATAAAAATTTGAAGTATTATTTATGAACATAACGGGCTTACAAAGGCTCGCATTCATTTGTTTCTTTACTACTTTTTTTTAGCACCACGTCTTACTACCCGTTCTGGTTATACGCCTATGTAATAATTATGTTAATTTGTTAGGAATCAGGAAATTTGAATTTACCAGAATTGCACCCACAGTTGTGTGGATAATGAGTGGGAAACCTCCCTCAGTGCACCCGAATCGAACCCTAATCTCCCTGTCGTCGGCAGTCTAATCTATTGTGAGAGTAGCGCGTTGGGCCATGCGACCACCTAAGCAGGTGTTTCTTACTACTAATATTACTACTATTATCATTACCACTAATTATTAATATTATTATTATTATCATCATCATAATCCATTCAATCAGTTAAAATTAATCTATATAAATAATAATTGAATTTTTCCGTTTTGGAAAAATTTCCGGAATAAATATAGGGAATTTTTTTTCCAAAACGGGAACCTTTCCGTCTCACATCTCTAGTTACATGACCGACCACCCCACCTTAGAGTTTTCGTGGCTCCTCCATTATGTAACTTACTCCTTTATCCCATTTGTTAATATCTCTGCGTCCAAATATCTTTCTCGGCTATTTATTCTTGAAAATTCTAAATTTATTATATTGATACAAAGTGAGTTACCACGTCTAACAACCCTAAATATCAATGGGTGAGATCATATTTTTTTATTTGTTTGAGGTATTTAACGTGCACTTTCCGAACCTATGGAGTATATCAGCACACGAGAATGTCTATGAGTGAGAGCGAAAATAGCCTACCATATTTACCGGGAAAGGTATTTTCACATACCTTCCAGGGATGTTTTACATGCCACAATCGACATGGGAACGACGGCTTTACCTCCCCTCCAAAGGAAGTTGTGCTACGGATTTTTATCGCTAAAATATCCGTGAATACCGGCTGGGTTTGAACCCCCTAACATCGGATCCTGAGGAGAGTACTCTACCTCAAGACCGCCGAAGACGACGGACGGTAGGATAATAGTTTTAAAATATTAATATATATTATTTTAATACTATTATTAATATCGGAGTGTGACAGTAAAGATGTGAACTGATAAAGGTTGACTTTTAATGTCTCAACGAGTCTGCTTCCAATCAGCTTGTCCTCCAGATCTGAAGCAGTTATACTCCACGAGACCGTGTCAGTCACGGTTGACTTGCAACCGCCACAAGCCACATTAAGGACAATAACAGCCGTACCGGAAATAACACGCTTGGGTTCACGTCCCGGTACTTCCCAAGGAGACTAACTCGATCCCGCGAGAATTGTTGATAGAGCGATGACCTTAAAGGCATGGTTAAATCAAGATTGGGGAAGAGGTCATCCTTCATTCGTCAGGTAACGGAGAATAGGGTCCATTGCTGACCCTGAACTTGGTTTCGGAGGTTTTCATCGGCTACAGAGAGAGAAGAGAAGAACTGTTCACTTTTGGGAACAGTTCAGTCATTTAGTTCACTGAAATGAAGAGTGTATACATTCAACCCGCTTCAGTGGTCGAATGACCACTCTCGTGTTAGACTGGCCTGCTGATCACGGGGAGACCGGGGTGGGAATCCCGGTCGGGTCTAATAAGGTGATTTTACCTAAACGGTTTTCCACCCTCCTTCCACGCAAATGAGGTTAGATTTTCTCTAAAATACTTCCTTCCTCATCCCTACCCAATTAGAGTAATTATCATGCATGCGTATAACCTGAACAGGTAGTAAGACGCAGGGATAAAACAAATTTATAGGCCTACCTATAGGGACAAGTGTCATCTTAACTCATTCTCAACCTGCTTCGGTGGCCGCGTGGTCTAACCCGCTACTCTCTCTCTTAGTAGACTAGACTGCCAATGAATGGTAGATCGAGGTTCGAATCTCTGTCGGATGTATTGAAGGTATTTTTTTTCAAAATATCTTTCCACGTTCCCTCCACGCAAATGTGGGTACACTCCCTTAAATATAACCTTTCTAATACAAAAAACCACTAGGGTATTTAGTACATAAGCATATAACCTGAACGGGTAGTAAGACGCGGTGCTAAAAAAATTCAATCCTCCACTAGAGCTAACTTTTTCTATAGTGAGTCTAGCGGCTATAGTATTTAAATAGCGTCTGGAGAAATGTCGAGCCTTTTAGAACTATACTATAGCTTTTTTTCAAAGGGTAAATAATATTTTGTTTGCATTTTTCGTAGAGATGGGTCGAAATCTAAATTTTTCAAATCCGAATCTAAAGTTGTCTTTCGTATCTCGAATCCAAACTCAAATTCTGGAATCTTATTAATTTTAAAATTTGGGTTAAGGGGAAAATATTTAAATCTAAATAAGACATTTTTTAAAGGTTTGGTGCTATATACTATTTCTATCTTGTTTATTCGTCATATCTATTACGTTGTAAATACCCTAGGGGACACTTTATATGATAGTTAACAAGTTTCATTAGATCTTTTACTTTATTTTTTATATATTTTTTATTTTACCAACCATCCAAGCCTATATATTTCATTTTATCAATTTATAATGGTGTGCGAATGATAATATTTTTAATACAAATTTTTTTACTCATTTAATGAAAAGTTTCAATTAAATATAAATAATTTAAAATTCAAATAGTTATTAAAATCTTTGTGTAACTAACTAGTTAATACTTGCTGCAGGCCTTATATGTTAAATATAGGGTCAGCATAGTTTTAAATAGAGTCGTGTGAAAATATTATTTAAATTCAAACCTGGAATTAAAAATCTTAAATGATTAATAAAGAAGCTAAAATCATCAATAAACACGACTATAAATTATAAACATCACTTTCTTGGTTATCTAAATTACTAAACTAGCATCATTGAAGTACCCGGATTTGCCCAGGATAAATATTTTAAGGTAGAATGGTTTAAGGGTTAAAACTGTGTAAAAAATGATAAAAGGGTAAAAATTATATCGGATCCAACCTTTTTTTACAAAAAGAGCATAAAATATTAAAAGTATTAAAGGCAATAAGGTAAAAAAGCACAGAAAGGGTATTAATTTAGTTTAAAAGGGAGTAAAAAGTGCAAAGAAATTAAAAAGGGTAAAAAGTGATTCTATTATAATTTTTTTAGAAGTTTTGTAGCCCATTTACCCTTTTTTAAACCATTTGACCTTTTCAACCCATTTACCGTTTTTATACCATTTACCCCTTTTTATTTTTATTACAGTCACTTGTGCCCTTTTTACCCTTTTGCCCTTCTTACTATTCTAATCATTTTTATCATTTTTATCCATTTTAAATCTTTTAATCATTTAGCTTACACTTTTAAAAAAGATTAGATTCACTTTTACCCTGTTTACACTTTTTGCACTTTTTCCCCCTTTTTAAAAGTAGCTAACCGGTTTAGCCTGGAGTAAATATTTAAAGGTAAAAAAGTTTAAAAGTTGTAAGAAAGTGCAAATAGGGTAAACATGAAATCCAATCAAACTTTTTTAAACAGGGTGAATAACGGGTAAAAAGAATAAAAAAACAAAAGGGTGCAAAAAGTGCCCAAAAAACAAAAAAAAAGGGTAAAACGTGTAGAAAGTGTTAAAAGGGTAAAAAGAGTGAAAAGTAAATATAATCCAAATTTTAAAATTTTGGCTTTGAGTTGCACATGTTCGTGCACAGGAGATACTAATGCTTAAATTTGAAACATTTGTGTGCGGTAGATGTCGTGAAACTCTCATTACAAACAGAAAAACAATCTCTTAATTTTATTAATACAGAAGTGTTTATCTGTCACGAGCGCTGTGCGATATCTACCGCACATAGATGTCTGAAATTTACACGAACATATGCACCTGAAAGCCAGAATTTTAAAAGTTTTATTAGATTTATTTTCACCTTTTTTTATAGCATCAAGTCTTACTACCCATTAAGGTTATTAGCTTATGTATTAATTATGCTAATGGACTAGATGTAAAGTTGAATTCAGAGAAAGTGTATCCACTTTTGCTTGGAGAGACAGTGGTAAACAATTTAGGGAAAACCACCCACAGTATACCCGACCGGTTTCGAACCATGATCTCCCTGTTATTGGTAGTCTAGTATATTGTGAAAGTGCGGCCTTAGACCATGCGGACACTGTAGCTTCGCTCTTTTTTTTCTAACCCTTTTACCCTATTTATTTTTTTTACCCTTTTTTTACCATTTTTGTCCTCTCCATTTTTAGTTTTTTCGTAACTCTTACTCTTTTTTATCCCTTTTAACCTTTATATTTTTATAGATATACTTTTAGCCCTTTTTACCATTTTGGTCCCTTTTCCCTTTTTAACATTTCACCCATTTTTCCTTTATTGCCCTGTTAATCATTTTTACACTTTAAAACCCTTTCACTCAACCTTATTTGTTCAAAAATTGATTAGATTTCCTTTTTACACTTTTTTGCACTTTTTACGCCTTTTAAAATTGTATGCCCTTCAATATTCCACCAGGGCTAAGCCGGGTACTTATAAAAATGTGTTTAGAAATTATAAAAATGGTAAAAAGCAAATTAATCAATTAGAGACAGAGAGGCGGCATCGAGAAAACTACATGTGTAATATTTACACTGATGCGTTAAAATGAGGAAGGTCGAGTTAGAAATGTACTCGAATTTGTTTGGAGGGAAAATGTAAAAATTATTTAGGAAAAAACTTCAGTTTTCCCTACTGGGATTCAAACTCCAATCTCCCCGTAATCAACGGTCCTGTCTGTTGCGAGGGTGAGGTCGTTTTGACTAGCGAAACGGGTGACGTATAACTTAAAAGTTACGGTTAAATCATGGTTCAACCTAAACTGTCAGGGAATGATTTATAATTTTGTTCTTGTGCTTCCCTTCTGCAAGCATCAGAACTACCTTAGGGAATGAACGAACGAATTAAAAGTTTAATATATCGGCTCCCTTTAGAAACCTTGAAATCCATCGAAGTGTATCCAGCGCGTAAATTTGTAATAAGCCGACGAGTCTCTGCTCGAGCTCTCTTCATGTTGATTGGTTTAATGGAGGTAATGAATTTCCCTCAGTCTCTCGCAGCCAAGTTGGAGCTCCGCCCGCCATGTTTATCTGCGAAAGCGGCGTCTAGTCACGGGAGTGAGTATGAGATGAATAAATGACGGGGGGTGGCGCCTCGGGGCGTCGGCAGGTTCTGCTAACCTTGCGAAGCTCGTGGAGGGGAGGGATACAGGTCTACCAACTGCCACAAACTTGCCATGCTCTGATGAATGGTTCAACACTTCCGCAAACTGAAAATTTAATAGCTTTGCTTTTGATTTTTGTTTAAGGTTATTGTTCGCACCTGAAATACTTCATCGCTCACTGTTGAAAGTTTATATTTTAGTAACCAACTTAATATATACTCTTATTTTATGGAGTTAGCATTTGACAGAATTCTGAACCCTAGTTTATTTAGAGCACCAGAGTTTTACCCCCCACCCTCATTCTTTAGAGGATTTATCACATATAAAACACTATATCCAGTGCATTCAGCCGAGATTCAAACCATAACTTTTCCATTATGAGATTGAGTAAAATGATTTGTAAATTATGTTCCAGGAACATTAAATTAAATTACTCAAAGTAATATTTTGACAGTCAATTATTTTATAATATTTTTTTTATGAATTTACATATCTGACAGGAAAAAATCACTAGATCTACTTTCACGTATTCATACATCAAGTCATGGGATCTAAAAATTTCACAATATAATAAAATGTTATCAATGTTGACCATGAAAAATATGTTTGTATTTTATAAAAGATGCTCCAAAAGTTAATTCCAAAGACAATAGATATATTATTATTAATTATAAAAACTCCAAGTCGTCAACCTGCAATCAAACCATACCAACCAAACGACCGCCTTTTGTTGGCGAAAAGAGCCAGCTTCTGCGAATAGAGGGTGTGATGTGGTCAGCACAACGAACCTTACGGTCTTTAATATCAGTTTTCTAGACTGGAGCCGCTGCTTTTCGGTTCAAGTAGCTTCTAGTTTGTCCTCATGAGGCTGAGCTCACCTCTTTACAGACACATTGATTCACAGAAAATTCTGGAAGCGATGGTGATTAAACCCAGGACCTCTGGATCACATACATATATATATGAGACCGCCTATGTTGTCTACATAGTTCCTGGATACAGATCCAGATGTCCCGTGCTCGAATATATATATATATATATATATATAGAGAGAGAGAGAGAGAGAGAGAGAGAGGGAGACAAATATATCTTCACGAAAATTAATAATCAATATAATGCTTTGAATTATTTAATTTTATTGCACACTATATTATCCTAATAAAGCATCAAAGTAAAGCTACAATTTAACATCACACAATTCCAAAATACTCCAAATTGATTAACTGGCCCATATTCATTTTCGAAATAATGTATTTACTCGTAAGCTCATCTTAAATCACATAACCAGACCCGTAGTGGAGTGATCAGTGCGCCCGGCTACAAACCTAGGTGTCCCGGGTTCAATTCCTGACTGATACCATGAGTATTTTTTTACGAACGGGTAAAGTTATGGTTTCACTGGTTCTACGCCCTCATACTCACTATCATCTCATCGGGACATGGAAAGAGACCCCCCCATGGAAAGAATGTACTGGCTAATCTTTCCACTAACTGGGCTACGAGTGACAAATTATCATTATTATCATTATTATTATTATTATTATTATTATTATTATTATTATTATTATTATTACTATCAACCACATGAATGAACTGTTGTTCAGTTTTATAGTTTACTATATTAAATCGGTCAAATTTTTTGTTGTTTTTTCCAATTAACTAAATTGTAAATTGCATTTAAAAGGTTACTTTTGTGTTGTCATTTAGTTACATTGTTTTTATTGTTTACGACTCAATTATATTCAATTTGTATTAACATTTACAGACAAATCAGTTGAAGAGGTTTGTGGAACCTAATCGAAGGAGGATGGCGATGACAAAAAGTTCCAGGAAGCCAATCCTCGAGCTACATGACTTACAGGAAACCTTTCTTGGAGCGGTTGAAAGAAATCCTTTTATTAATGAGATAGTTTCTTAAAGTTTAAGAACGTTATACTTTATGGGGTTATAAACTTTGAAAGAACCATCACATTTGGAACCGTCAGATGGTTGATATTGAACTCTAAGCAATTGTCACAACTATCTTGTAAAGTGCTTCATCTCAGCACAGACTACGATTTATGAACTTTGAATCCGTACCTTAATTAGTGTTAGTCTTTGTATTTTATATTTCACTGCTGTCATCAGATCACCTGATCTGGTTTGATTCAAATTTTAAAACCAGGGCATTGGCTTCATAAATATACCTGTATAGGTATAGATGTAAGAATTCTCTTATGTTGGCAAGATCACTTTAAGGCCTTGGGATTAAACCCTATATTAGACATATTATACACTCTTCTAGACGTTACCAAAAGGTTTAATCTCCAATCCCATTCATTTACTGCTTTTTGAATATATTTTATGAAAGTTGAGTTTTATTTTGATTGACTTCGATCAAATGTCAACTATTATAAATACAAACTACTGCAAATGTTTGAAAAGTGGATGGGCCTAGCCCAGAAGCTATTTGGAAGGGTCTCGACTGTAATTTTTTGCTGTTGAAAAAATGAGTCTCCTCTATAAACTATTTAGAGTAGTTCTCCATAACACATCATTTGGAAAATAAGATGCCTCAAGAAACTATTTAGCGTTGTTTTTACCTGAAAATTTGTTTAAAGTTAAATGTCTCTAAAAACTGTTTGAAGTTTTCCTTCCCTAGAAAATATATGAAAATTGTAAACCTAGAGATGTTATATGGAGTTGATACAAAGCCATATTTCACCTTTATAATTTAAATGGGAATGAAATAAATGAAAAGGGTGAAAATTTATTCCAGGAAAAGGAACACATTCTTTCCAAGGAGGCAATGTGCCCCTTGCTCGCACCTAGTTCCACTTTCACTAGTCTGATCGAGAAAGTTCCACGGTCATTCCTCAGCCAAAGCTCGAGTCTATCTATGATTCCAAAGAATGGAACGATCCATGCTGCTATCAGCTCAGGAGATGGAGCAGAGGCCAGGCTGCCTTGTAGTAACGTGATCCCCCAAATGTATCCATCGAGCTGACACACTGACATACCGACAACACCTAGATGGAGTTGAACTAACCGGTTTAACGACCACTTCCTCTCCGACCTGCCGGTTATCCACTGAGCAAGATTCTCTCTCATCTCACAAAGTGGACCACAACACCAAGTAGTTGGACCTCACTATAGTAGTTGGGAAGTGAGGCACCAGCAATAAGATATCACTGGTCTTCGTGGGTTCAAGAGCCAGTACAATAAACTACCCTCACAGTGTGCACAATATCAGGTTTGTGGATTAAGAGCGTTCATCATAGCAGGCCCAACTCAGCTCCCGGGTCGTTTGAGTGTGTACACGAGAGGCATGGGAGTAAAAGGGAAAAGAAAAGACCAAAATATGTCAGAAATGTGTGTAGTGCATTCGTATTTGAATGATTACTAGAAATTTTCCACGGTGACGATGGGGGACAAAGCAACAGAGTGTCTTATTAATAACTACAGTATGTCCCTATTATGACAGAATGAAGATTTGTGCACAATGCCTACCTGTGAAGCAATTCTAAAATGGTCAAAAACAGCCCTTTTGGTGTAGTTTTTATCCAAATATTTCAACAATGTTCAGTATTAGGAACTTCTGTTAACACTTTATCTCCATCAATGTTTAATCAGAAATTATCCACGTGTAAATAGGTGTAAATTTACCATTTCTAGCTGACTGTATCACAGAGTTGATTAGCATTTGATGCACGCTCTTAAGGGGGCCACCAAACAAATACTTTGAGACGTGTTGCGAATGGCCCGTATTATTTAACAATTGGTCAGTTATTTTAAAATATGGCTCGCATCAAAATGAAGGTGAAAGGTATCAAGCAACATGTTACCACCCTTAGTTCAGTAAGCAGATCAAAGAACAGCTGAAAACGAAACCCTACCGTTAGCTAACGAACCTAAATTATTGCCAACTTTATCTATAGCAAATAAAGAGGGCCTTTGTGTTGGGTATACTTTCGGAGTCTCTTTTCTGATTGCACACAAGAAGATATAAAAATCTACTTGCTTCATTTGATACAAGTCAATTCCAAAAACTGCATTAACACATAAAGCATCAAAGACAATAAGGAAGTTACACCTTTAGTCAAGGCCGTAGTCGAGTGGGGGGCTTTAGGGGTTCAACCTCCCCCTCCCCCCCAAATTTTATGAACAAAATATATATGGCTTTATTTATGATTCAAACAGTATCAAAATTAGGCTACAAGTACAAATTAGGGGGCTGTTTCACCATAAAAAGCACTTCAGATAGCTTCTAGAGGTGTTTAATATTTAGAATCCTTCCTAGCCTTCGGCAGTTAGGGGGCTATGTTGCCATAAAAAAAATTCAGATAGCTTCAAAGAACTGTTTATTATCTAGATTTTTTTCTAACCTTCCGCAATTGGGGTATGTGCCCACCAAACCCCTCCTGAAATTATTGGCTGGCTACGACCTTGCCTTTAGTAGTATTCATGTATAGAGTTCTCAGTTTCCGAAGTACTGTCTTTACTAAAGAGAGCCTTGAGTTTTGCATTATGTTAGAATCAAGCCAATAAGGATGACTAAAATAATATTTAAGGTATCTGAGCTCAGGATACAACAAAATGCTGTTTCATTAAAAAATTATTATAACATACTATTTTAGAAAACTGATAGTAAATGTTTTATTTTAAAACAGTATTTCATGCGTGCCTCTAGTTATCAGTGACAAACTATTTAACCCAAGAGAACAAGATTAAGAGGGTGAATAACGCCGAAATGATGTAAACTCTAAATGAAGCGTGTTAAGAAGGAACATTTTTAAGGGCATATTCAAGTATTCGCCTTGAGAGAGATTGAAAGATCACACTGTGAAAAGGCTACCCCAAACCCCTTCCTTCCTTCCGAAGCTGGTTGAATATCGGAATAATTCCCTCTCTCTTTCCGGATTAAGAGTCAGACCCTCTCAGCACCAAGAGTAACGGGTATAATTTTGGCTCAATGGTGATAGAAGCACATCAACCCCTCAACTCAGGAGTTCCTTTACGCCAACAGCTCACACAAAGAGTCAACTCTAACCGCCACACTAAAGCCTAAAGGGAAGGAAAAGGAAGGCTGTAAGGATATTGATTGTAAGGTAAACGTCCGCTGGCCCGACTCGAACGAGCATTTGATTTATTTATAGTGTAATGCGTGCATTGCATTTCATTTGGAGCATTTAGATTTCCGAAGGAGGTGGTTCCCAACATCTATCCTTCAGTTCTATCGTGCCACCTTTTGTGTGTCCTAATGTTTATTATGACATCAGTGGCACGGGTGGTCGTTAGGATACAAGCTACTGGAGGCAAATAGTCTACTCTAGCTTTACCTCACAAAGCTATCATCAATCTGACAGCTGGTGCTGTTGTAACAATCTCATTTGACTTTAAAGCATTATTTTTCTAATCAAAAATAAGTTTTTTATTTTATTAAAGTGTTTTTTTGCTTTGATCTTACACTTATCACAGCTATTTTGAAAATAAATTAGAAGCTATAAATATGATTCGTGAGCACGTGAGCACACTTACAAGCTGTATTTTTATCGGTTGTGAACGATGAAGTTCGCGGACGACTGAAATACAAGACATAGTTCGCAATTATTTCATTTTTATCACCGCGTTTTACTACCTGTGCAGGTGATTACACTAATGATTTAGGGATTATGAAGGTTTTAGAGAAAGGGTTACCCACATTTTTATGATGAGAGAGTAAAAACAATTTTGCAAAACCACCCTCAATACACCCAACCGAGATTAGAGTCCCATTCTAACCTGTCATCGTTAGTCTAGTCTTACACGAGAATAGCGCGTTAGACCATGCGGCCACCGAAGCGGGTGAGATAACTATTGAACTAGACAAATTAACTGCTCATTTCAGTGAATTAAATCACTTTGAACTGTTCCCAACTATGAACTATATTGCCCATATTTAGACTAAATAGAGAGAATGAAACTGTGAATTTCAAATGTGAATAGTGGAGAGTGCGTGTACTACGCAGCATTCCAGATGACGTCATAAGCACGGATTGGATTTCAAGGTCTCCCGGAAATTTGATCGGCATTGCAGATGTCCGATGCATACGATGCGGATGGGTGAGCGGTGTTTCATTTAAAATAAAGTAAATAATACAAAAATCCGATGCATCCAATGCATCCAATGCGAGTTAATGGACGCTTACCTTAGTCAACAAATTATTGTCCCCCACCCCACATCTCCCACCCCTGTGAGAGAGTGAAGGCCCCCCGACAATGTCCACACATCCTCGCTCCACAACATCATGTTATGAAACTGGGAACATACACATGGAAGGACACGTAATAAAATTAATAATTTGTTGTGTTACATACCTACATGTCAAATATATTCATTTTCTTGTAATTTATTGATCATATATACTTTTTTTTTGGACACATCTTTAGGAGAAACTGTCTTCTGCACGACGTCATAGAAGGAAAGGTTGAGGTAAAGAGGAGATTAGGAAGAAGGAGGATTCAAATACTAGATGAGTAGAAGGAAAGAAGAAAATTCTGGGAGCTGAAGGAGGGGGCAGAGGACAGGGCGCAGTAGCGGTCTAAGTTTCACTGACAAAAAGAATGGACCTGTCGTAAGACAGAACACCTGATGATAATAATAATAATAATAATAATACTGTTGTATTATAAAACTATCATGTACACAAGTTTTAAATTACTAGCAAAATGAACATTTTTTTATAGGATTTACAATAAATGTAATATTATTGTGGGTATTTAAATTTCCTTGACATAAGATATATTTTTCATGGTTTCTTGCTATCAATTAGTTTGTATTTGTAAAGTATTTCATGTATGATAATAAATTATCAACATCTTAGCATGTATCATATTCTAATAGCTACGAGGGTACATGTCTCATATTCCAATAGCTACGAGGGTACATGTATCATATTCTAATAGCTACGAGGGTATATGACTCATATTTCAATAACAACGAGGGTACATGTCTCATATTCTAATAGCTCCGAGGGTACATGTCTCATATTCTAATAACAACGAGAGTAAATACATGACTCATATTTCAATAACAACGAGGGTACATGTATCATATTCCAATAACAACGAGGGTACATGTCTCATATTCTAATAGCTACGAGGGTACATGTCTCATATTCTAATAGCTCCGAGGGTACATGACTCATATTCCAATAAAAACGAGGGTACATGTCTCATATTCTAATAGCTACAAGAGTACATGTCTCAAATTCTAATAACTACGAGGGTACATGACTCATTTCAATAACAACGAGGGTACATGTATCATATTCTAATAGCTTCGAGGGTATATTACTCATATTCCAATAACAACGAGGGTACATGTCTCATATTCTAATAGCTACAAGGGTACATGTCTCATATTCCAATAACGACGAAAGTACATGTCTCATATTCCAATAGTGACGAGGGTACAAGTTTTCATAGGCCAGCAGGACAAGCCAAGATAGATCAAACGTATAATTAATCAGGATAAGAGTAATACCCTCCAACCGAGATTTGAACCCTAACCTTCTAGGTCAGTCAAAGATGTAATCATTGGATAGGCTAAGACGATGTGATAGGTCAACCTAAGCTTGTATAATTCTTCAAATATTGGGGAATATTATGAATTTGGGAATAAATAGGGTCCATATGCACCAAGCAAGACCAAACTATCAAGGGATTGAACTCCTAGGTCAGCCCTAGGTGCCACCCTAGGGTAGGCTAAGATGATATAATAGGTCGACCTAAGATACTCCTGAGGTCCGGTTGAGAGATGGCTAGTAGTACAAGCTAGGTGGAAGAAGCCGAAGCTAGGGCAGCCTAAAGTGAACCCATAGGTCGGCGTAGGTCGGTCTAATGGCCTTTTTATACAAGCATTTCGTGACGGGTGTTCTCTGAATGCCCAAGAGACGTTGAGTACTTTTATTCTCTGTTGTGCGTCATTTATGTCGTTACAATCTGAAAAGTGTGTCGTCGTAACTTAGAAAACGCCGCGTCAAAAATGACGTAGACGATCCAAGATAAATTATATTCGATGGGACATTTTATACAGGTGTCAGCTTTTGTGTCGCCGTGTTGGTGAGACTGAAGGGCAACCAACCTCTACGTCACTCATGTTGGAACCTCAGTGTATCTCAGTACCAGTCTCAGTGTACTTCTGTAACAGGTAGTGTGATAGGCAGTATTTGTGGGTGGGTATTTATTGTCTACCACTTTATTTGTTCCTGAAATGGCAACTATAAATGGATCCATCACGAGTGGTAGAAAAGAGAGATTGGCAACCCTGGACTCGGTTTTTCATTTCCTCCCAGTTCCCACCCTTTTAATGACACGCGACATAATTATGTTGCTTGTATAAATAAGTAGTGAAGTAATAATCACTACTTGGACGAAACATAGTCTAGGCGGTTGAAAAGTAAATCTATTTACTCGAAACTGCACATCTGGGATTTGAACCATAACCTCTACTCCGTGAATTGAAAACCAATAATACTTTAACGAAAAATAACCTCCGTGGTTAATTTTTAGAAGAAAAACAATAAATAATGCCCAGCCGGGATTTAAATTCTGACCTCCACTCCGTGAATTGAAGTGCTCTATGTGAAGAAAATTTTACCCTGTGTTCCTATTGGAGCAAAATTTTATTTACTTTGGCTAAAAAAAAAATTTTTTTTTGGTATAAAAATTTTAAAAACACTGGCCTTTTTTCGCGTCCCATACCATCCCACCCCATCCCTTCCCAGTAGTTATAAAATCCGTACAATCTGAGCAGGTAGTAAGACGTGGTGGAAAAAAAAAGTTTGAATAAATCTATGAAACGAAGGGTGAAAAGAACAAAAAATAAAATAAAAGGAAATTATGAAAAAATAAATCTTATCTTAAAATAAAAACCTAGTTAAGTGTTAAACTTGTTTATTTTTCAGTTCTACAAAAGTGAAAATTAATCCGTTGATAAAATAAAGAAATATATATATATATAAATATATATATGTAAGCTTATATAAAACCAAATATTCTTATTTGTCAATTTGCATCTCAAGTATAGAAGAAAGCAATTTAAGTTGGTGCAATTTTTTAATTGACTTGCCAGTTCTAATCATATAATTAGTTTGCAGAGTTGGTTGAAAAGTTCCGACAGATCTTATTCCTCCCC
>CABFWB010004395.1:31429-53560 GCA_902151455.1 Timema bartmani
TGTTGGAGACCGACTGGGTAGTTCGAAAGTCTATGTAAATTATAATTACGTTGTCTCAAGAGGCTTTACATGAGTTTAGTTCTCTAATCTCCTTTGAAATAAATTACATATTTGTAAAAGTTAAGTCATACATTTATAAAGTTATAGTAATCTTAAACGAAAATAAACTGTTTAGGAAGTAAATCTTACAAACATAAAAAGTGTTTTTTTTTCAAGCACTGTGTCTTACTACCTTGTCAGGTTATACGCCTATGTGCTAAATATGCTAATGAGATGAGGATGAGGAGGTTTGAATGAAGAGGAAGCTACCCACATTTTCGTGGAAAACCATTTTGTAAAACCACCCTCTGTACACCCGATCGAAATTCGAACCTCGATCTCTCCGTCATAGGCAGTCTAGTCTACTGCGAGACCATCGCGTGGCCCCCGAATCAGGTGATACTTGTACTGAAGACAAGCGGACCAGATGCGGCCCGCGGGCCGTGTGTTTATGAACATTGCTCAACTAGTATCATAGACTAATATAGCAGTGGTGTTTAATAGTTTGGATATATATCGACATAGACTAGTCATGGAGTGATAATTGGCATACACTAATAGAATCTCTACATTATTTATATTATTGTTTTATTTATTAGAGGTATTTAACGATTACTTTCTAAACCGACTGATTACATCATCACACGAGAATTTCCACGAGCGATAGTGAAAGGGTCTACCAATTTTGCTGAGAAAGGTGTTTTAACCTACATTCCAGGGTTATTTTACGCGTCACAATCTACATGGGACCGACCACTACTTCCCCTCCGAAGAAAATTGTGATGTGGATTTTTATCGCTCAAGAAAAATCCGTCAACCCCAGCTGGGTTTGAACCCACGAGCATTGGGTCTTGAGTCGAGCTCACGAGCTCAAGACCAACGAGGTCGACTCTACATTATTAAAGTTGAGTCTCTCGTCACTTCTAAAACAAAGATTACTCCCTCCCCTCTCAAAAGAATTAAATTACACTAATGGGGGATAGATAAGGAAGGTAGAAGTTAAAACAATATGTACCTGCATTTTCGTGGAAGAAGAGTAGGGCGCCATTACAGAAGGAAAAATGGGGGGTGGCTGTGTCATGGACACGGCCGTGTGTTGTACGTGAATACGTTTATGTAACGGGTTATATTTTTTAAGTAAAATATTTTTATTTATGTATTTAGGATAAAAGCAAGGAAACAAATAATTATTGTGTTACAATATAATTTTATTAATTATATTTGACGACAGCTGACGATTAAAACTCAAACGAACATCGTATCTTCTCCGAGTCAAAAGTTATACTAATTGAAAATCTCGATACGCAGCAAAATAACCTCAAAATGGCGGCGCTTCCCCCTTCCACCGCGCGCGATGCGTCACTGTTCTCGCTTATCGTAATGAATTCTTTGATCCTTTAGCTATCCAGTGGTATAATTTAATTTTGGATGTAGAGGATAGATTCGAAACTACAACACCAGACTGTATCCCCCGATTTTGTTATCATTAGGTTTTTTGGATTGCCCCCGTATGGTAGCAAATTTAAAGACGTATTCACGTCAAAAAGTATAATCTTCCCTCCCCGTCACCGGCAAAACAAACTAGATAAGCCTGGTACTAAGTTCACGTGACAACCGCAGACTCACTTAGGTGGGCGCATAATCTAATCACAATCACAATAGACTGGATTGCCGATGACGGGGAGATTGTGGTTCGATCCTAATCGTGTGTACTAAGGGTGGTTTTTCCTAAATGGTCTTCCACTCTCTTTCTCTCCACGCAAATGCAGATATACTTCGTCTGAATTCAACCGCCTTCACCTCTAAGCCAATAGCGTAATTGATACAGTACAAAAGAGTATAACTCGAATCGGTAATAAGACGCGGTGCTAAAACAAACCCACAAGAAAAATGTTATTTTGACAATTCTTAAATAAAAAGTCCGTATTAAAAAAAAATAATACATAAAAATTCCGGAGATTTGATAAAAAAAATTCCTTGACTTTTCCCTGACCAAGCAAATTCCCTGACATTTCTTTCTTTTTTCCCCCCAGATTTTCCAGATCGTTTGAGATCATGTAGCAAGTAAAAATAAAGTTCCTAAGTAATCTGACGCCTAATTAAGTGCGAGAATGGAAGAAAATATTATCCGGCTGCTTGCGTTATCTTCTAATGTGCGTTCTCTCTGGAAACTTACCAAAAAGTCCCACACTCCTGTGTGTCGTCTCTCCTGAAGACCAACACATCCATAGCTTTGAACCGTGAGAGCTTTCAGTTTAGAAAGACAGGCCAGACGATGAAAGGCAGCTGAGCAGTCGGTCGGTAAAGTCTGGGTGGCTCTAGAGGAGGAGTGGATGTGGCCACGCACAGTTCAGTAATAGGAGCATATAACATCACAGAGCTTAATTAGAGTAGCTACTCAGTGTTAGTTAGCTCTCTCTCTCTCTCTATCTCTCCTGGATATACATTTTGCCAACTTGCCTAGAACATTTTAGGTTGGGGCTCCGTGCTAAAACAAGCTAAGTCAGCATTTGAAATTTTCAACTGCAGTTTGAGCTGTGGTGCAAGGTAACGCGAGTATTTTTGGAGTTTTTTTTAATAGCAAAACTTGCTCTGGGGAAAAAAAAAGATATTTCTCCAAAAGATAGGGGTGGATAGATTCCCTTTAAAAAATATCAATCGTTCTTGACGCTTGCTTCGGTGGCCGAATTATCTAAAGCGTCACTCTCGTGCTGGACTAAGACTGCTGATGACAGGGAAATCGGGGTTTGAATCCCGGTCGGGTGTACTGAGGATAGTTTTTTTCCCAAATTGGTTTTCTACGCAGATGCAAGTACACTTTCTCTAAATTAAACCTTTCTCATCCTTAGCCCGTTAGAGTATGAGTATAACCTGAACAGTTAGTAAAACCCCGTGCTAAAAAAAAGTTATTGAATTTAATTATGTTATGAGATTAGTTAAATAATGCATGAAAGTAGATCTAGTAACTTTTTTAGCTGTCCTATGAAAAATGGACTTTGCTGTACCTTGATTTTAGTTATAACAATAAAACATAAAGTCACTACAGTAGATTGACCTTTCTATTCGAGGCTAATATATAGCTACAATTTTCTTCTTCTTCTTCTTGACGGAGATACATTTCAAGCGTGAAAACTTGTACACAAAATCTGATGTTCGAAGAAATACCGTTATTTGAAAACTGGAAACTCATTATTGCCAAAATGGCGTAAAAAATTACAATTGTATTTATATTTTTGACCCGTTTAATTAATGATGTAAAAATAAATTATGCATTAATTGATGAGAAAGTAATAATGGACGCCTTTTGATAAAGATTTTTTTATTGACTTTATAATTAATAAATCAAATAAGACATATTTCTATAATACCAGGTTTTAGTGACTTTCATGGAATGTTGGTGGTAGAAAGTGGCTTCTTAAACAAATCAGGGCTCAGAAGAGTAAACAGTGATCGTGGGAACTTAATTCAAGTTTCTATGCGTCAGTTGATTAAGGAGAAAGTCACTTTACCGGATCGTGACTTTAGAATGGTATACAACGAATATCTGTCCATGCATGCATGACCTTCCATATCAGGACTTGTGGTAAGTTTGGACAGTGAACCAGTGCAAATATTTATAGGCAACAAAGTTGTCACCTTGACAGACAATACACGCCCGACCTTCACTGAACGCAAATAGCCGCGACAGTCCCAGTCAGTCAACAAACAAATTATCAACCTTGTTGAGCAAACTGAAGTAATGCATTTTCCTATCTAACTAAATGTTTGTTAATGTGGTCTGGAAGGGAGCATGATTTAAGGTTAGTATTTTTGTAGCTTCTTTTTTACTAGGCACCACGTCTTACTACCCGTTCAGGTTGTACGCTTATGTACTAACTACGTTAATGGTTTTAGGCATTAGGACGGTTAGGTTAAGAGGAAGAGTAACCGCAATTGCGTGGAGGGAGAGTGTAAAACCAGTTTGTAAAACCGACCCTCAGTACACCCGACCGAGATTCGAACCTTGATTTCCCCGTCATCGGCAGTCTAGTCTACTGCAAGAGTAGCGCCTTAGACCACGCGGCCATTGAGGCGGGTTTTGTTAACTTTTATAACAAGAAAGTTTTTTGGCCAAAATTAATGAGATATTGCTTTAGTAGATACTAGGGATGGTGTGGTCCTTGCGTCATAATTACGAACAGTCCAGATTGTGGACATGCCGTGTTTGCTATGCCATCACGTCCCTAATTTGACAAAAGGGGCGGTCTACGGGTGCTGAGCAGTCAAGCGGCCTTTCAGAATTGTCAGTCTAAATCTAACTAAATTACATACACGAGTATTTCTAGGTTAGGTTAGGTTAGGTTAGGTTAGGACTAGGTTAGACTTGGTTATGGGAGAAGCCCCGATTTCCGGCGGGTGCTTCCAGTCACCCCTTCCACCAGTGTCACCACCCTTATGCAGGAAATCCCGCTAGTTACTTTGGGTGTGTTCGTAATCAAGAGACAACCTTGGGGATAGGACGTTCGAATCCTCAAATCTTCAAACCCTCTGTTATTCGAGAGAGTCGAGTTACGTGAAAATCGCAAAAAAGTATCTCGGATACAATCATTTTGGATACCTTGAATTCAAATAACCATTTTAAGCCAATTATAAAAGGAATTTTATCGCCACAGCTGGAAGAATAGGACAAAAAAAAGATAATATAGTTTTAATATAACAACTAATTTACATAAAAAGTGTTTCCTTAGTTGTTTATGACGTAGTAAACATGACAAACAAAATACAATTTTTCAATGGCTCTATGTTACAGACAAGGTATACACTCAGCCTTACGGGATTTTCACTGCGCTCCTTGAGCCAGGTTGAGTCCTTGGTCAGTGGGGAGCGGGGCCGCTACCTGAACCTAGCTTTGTGAAAGCTGGTTTATTGACACTAGAAGTCAATTTTTGTATGCCCTCTAGTAAAATCAGTTTTATAAAGTGAACTATTTTTAAAAATGCCTGCTTGATAGCGATGTTGTCACTTGGAACTGCACGTAGCGATCCCAGTGTTGAAGGACTCGAGCTCGCCCAATGAGCGCTGTCCACCTACGCCCATTATAAATATGCAATGATGGGAAATATATATTGATATTTCTTTTATATGATGAAACCCCCTTCAACAACACAAAAAACAAACGTTAAAACATTTATTTTCTTCTTTGATTTAAAAGACTGCCATGTATGATTGGTCCCCTTTTTTTCCCCATTATGCCTTACTACCCATCCGAAGGGTTGTAGGTATTTTCATTTAATTTATTTAAGCTATTTAACGTGCACTTCCTGAACCAGCTGACTATATCATCACACGACTTAACAACTAACTTAAATCTAGAACGGACACAACACCCTGCCCCCAGCCGTTACTGTGAGAGGCGAAACCAACATTTCACCAATTATAGTGTTGGCTTTTAAATCAAACTAATGCAGCAGGGATTAAAAAGGTATCTGTTTAGAAGAAATGTACTTAAATTTGCGTGAAGTGATATTCCTTCCGGACTATATGTTTGTGCTCGCGTCTTATCAGCCGTCCGGATATATATATATATATATATATATGAGGTAATCTTGTTACCAAGATATTCAACGTCCTGGCGCTAAGGCTGGGTGTTCGCTGTTTGAGGTAGAGTTAGTTGTAGGTCATGTACTGATATGACCCTGTGTTTAGAAAGTCAGTATTAAATATCCCAGTCCTATTTCCACGGGACAATTAGCTAGTTTGACACAAGAGAGTGAAAGTGTGAACTCTGAAAATGCATGTAATTGGCAGGAAATGCGCACAGCCAAGTGACGATGCAGTTTTCCGCAAAAGAGCAAGACAGGAAGGAAAAGGAAAGTTTGCAGGAACATTGCTTCGAGATAATTATAGGCCAATTTTCATAGGAAGGGCCCTCCCTATTCTACATCTAGAAAAGTTGTTTTTATCACCACGTCATACTACCTTTTCAGGCTATACGCATATAGGATAATTATTCTAACGAGCTAGAGGTGAGGAAGGAAGCATTTTAGAGGTAATATAACCGTATTTGCATGGAAGGAGAGTGGGAAACCATTTAGGAAAAAACCTCTTCAGTAGATCTGACTGGGATTTGAACCCCAATCTCTCCGTCATCAGCAAGCCAGTCCAACACGAGAGTGATGCCTTAGACCATTCGGCCACTGAAGTAGGTTTAGAAAAGTTACTAGATCTACTTTCACGTACCCGCTTCAGCGGCCGCATAGTCCAAGACGTCACTCTCGCAACAGATTGGACTGCTAGTGACGGGGAGACAAAAGTTCGAATCCCAGTTGGTTTTACTGAAGGTGTTTTTTCCTAAATTTATTTCCGTGCTAATGCGAGTACACTTCCTCCAAATATAGCCTTCCTAATCGCTAAAAACATCAGTGTAACTAGTATATAAGCGTATAACCCGAACGGGTAGTAAGTTAAAAAAACAACCTGTGAGTACTTGTTCAATATCTAGACATAACAACTCCACCTTCCTCGTTCTTACCACATTAGTGTACAGTCTGTTTACCCTGAAAGGTAGCAGTCTTACTCTAATGGATCACACTATGACTAGAAATGTGGTATCGAAAGAAAAGTATCGATAACATTAAGTATCGGTATCGATCGAAATGCATATAAACTTTTCTGCTCCGTCCGCATTGAGGACTTTTGAGTTGACTACAAAAGCTTATTTTGTTTAGTTTGTGATAACCTTGCTCATTGATAAAGGAAGGGGTAGTAAGACTGGTCATCACTCATCCCTTCAGGTACCAGGCTGTATTGATAAAGATGAACTAACAGCAATGAGTTATGATGAGCTAAAAGAGATTGAATGCTAGAGTTGCAGAAAATGGGTGAGAATTGAAATAGGGTTATTTGTTCTTCCTCCAAAGTCCAACCTAGTAAACATTTAATCCTAGCATGAGCGAAGATAAAAAAGTTGTTTCTTTCGATACCGAGCCGATACCAGAGTGTGAGTACTAATATCAGTAAAAGTATCGGAAAAAAAGTATCGAGTAAAAAAATACTAGTATTGAAAGGAAAATATCGATTTTAGTAAACTATCAACACTTTTTTCACATCCCTAACTATGACCCTTCTTTACAGCCAGTAATATTCAACCTGGGGTACGCGTACGGTGTACCCCTTGGGGTATACGAGGACATATTAGGCGTACGGTACGTGAAATTAAATAAAGGGTACAATTCACCATAAAGAGTGTCTCACTTATTTACTTAAAAATGGAGATATTTATTTATAGACCATAAGATAAGTGAAAAAAATAATAGGAATGTTTTCAGTACATAAAAAAAAGCATAGCATTAAGTCAATAGCGTAAAATAAATAATATACACTCTTGCTGAAACATTGAAAAAAAAAGTAACATCCTGGTCCTCCAAAGCAGCGATTCTCAACCGGGGGGGCCGCGGAAGGTTTTTTTGGGGGCCTTGAAAAAAATAACTAAAAATGTTATTTGCTTATTACTGAAGTCAATAATCTTACATTTTTACGTTTTGAAAGAAATAATTCGATGATCGTGAGCATGCAAGTACATTAGACTAGTTTTTCCAGGATAATGGAAGGGAGGGAAGCACGGATAATGGAAATTACGGATCCAAAAAAAAAAATCCCATTTGCTTATCATCGCCATTCAAAATTTTCTGCCTATTGTTTCTATTTATTTATGTGAAAAGGGAATTTCCACAATGGTAAGTGTTAAAACTAAGCAGTGAAAACGAATTCAAATCGACTCCTGCATGCGAATTGCACTAAGTAATACAACTGAAACCAAAATAGACCAATGGGTGGAAAGTATTCAACAGCAGAGGTCCCATTAGATATATTTAGGTGAGCTAGTTTCCATTTTTTATTTGTTTGTTATTATAATCAGTAAATAAAGCCACTATTTTAGAATAGATCTTAATAATTAATATGTTAGTAAAAACTAGAGGGCTGCGAAAATATTTTAGGATATTTAGGGGGTCACGAGTAATAAAAGGTTAAGACCCACTGCTCCAAAAAGCATTACAATCAACTTTCAATTTCCCAGTCCCACGTTTAAAATATATCTATATTTGATTATAACGCAGAAACTTTTTTTATATGAATCATATTTCAAATCAAAGTTGTTAATTTTTAATAATCCTACAACTTTTAAATCATAAGTTAGTTCGTATCTCAAAGAGGTGTGCGATATTATCAAAATTAGAGATGTGTATAAAGTCCCCTAGAAGTAATTTTCATGAGAAAATGAGAGCCACCATTTTGTTTGTAATGTTATACAGTACATAGATAAGAGTTTTAATCAAAACCCAAGACCCCTAAGCTTGTAGCCAGTTGCACTGACCACTATACCACAGGGCCGATTAATGTCACTGCTATAAGCTATTAAATAGTGTAATAATGCAAGGTAAGCTTGCTACCTTAAGAGGATAAACGAAGGGTGCATATTCAGTTAGCTCTGACGGACATGGGTGGTAAGCTAGAAACTCGACTGACGGTTGTTTGAATGTTAGTCTCGTTTCAATGTAGAGCCTAACTATCCACCAAAGCGACACTCATGGCGTGACTTAATTTATTGGTCAAATGACTGCGCACTTCTCAAACAAGTCAGTTTGAACACAAACGGGTCAGTTTCATAATCAGACTTAGTAACGCCTCAATTGTGGCGCTATATTAAATACAAGACGACACCTACCTAGATTAGAATGTAATGGGTCAAACGTTTCCATTGCATTCTGGTTTAGGTAGATGTCGTCTTGTGCTTGGTATCAAACCGCACTTGAGGCGCACTAAAAGGCCGTATCGTATGCAAGATCATCACTGAGTGGATGTTTAGTGGACGCTAGCGTGGGTTTCTTGCATCATCATAGGTAAAAAGGTGGAGCGATAGTACACTTGGGACTACAATATCGGTCCACTAAGAATTCACTAACGTTCTTGTATACCGCCCCAATTTTGACCATGAAACTGGCCCTAAGACTCCCCTAACACTTCACTCGCACTCATCGGGGCGTAAGTGGACTGGATACTGATACCTTACAGTACGATTTCCCTTCCAAGGTAAACTGGCCAATTCTAACCTAACGTAACCTAACCCAGCCTAACCTAACCTGGCTCCCCTTCTCACTAAGATTTAATTAAACATAAGACATTCTGTACGCCATAGATAACTTTCGACTGGATGGCTTGTGCTGAACTGAAGTCTGCTGGTTATCTATTGTATCAATTTCCTATTAATATTCTAATAAGAAGTGCCCAATCTACCTGGTCTAAAGTGCCCAATCCACCTATCTCTCACATAAAAATAGCCCATTCCACCACCGTTCCACTCATCCTCGTTCTTGACTACCATCCCATGTCTGCGACACAGCTCAGTATTCTGTTAAAACTGTATCCTCATCCATGTAATCAAATGGAACCCCAATACACGAACACAATGGATTCACCACACCAAGTTCCATTTAGCGTGAACAATTGTGGTATACTTAGAGAAAGTGACGAGATGAATCGTCGGCAATCTTGGCGCTGTTTTATTCGGTGCTTGGAAACCGTGTTAATTAGTAATTACCTCCGGTAATGAGATGGAAAGTTGTTTTCTCACCCCAACACCGGGTTGGAGTGCCACGCTTCGTTCAGAGCCTTACCTGGAAAACAGAGAATACACTTGGATTAGGCTCAGAGGAAGCATTTAGCAATAATAGTTTGTTTTAATTAGGGGCATTAAATGTGCACTTTCTGAACCAACCGATAATTATATTAGCACACGACTTAGAAAAACTTATCTCTAGAACAGGCAAAAAACACTCAGTCAATTAATTCACTATCACCCGCTTCGGTGACAGCGTGGTCTAACACACTATTCTCGCAGTAAGCTAGATTGTTGTCGATGTTCGAATCTTGTTCAGGTGTACTCAGGGTGGTTTTCCCTAAAGGAGTTTTCACTATCCTTCTACGCAAATGCGGGTACATTTTACATAAATATAACCTTCCTAATTCCTAAAACCATTAGCATAATTGGTACATAAGCGTATAACCCAAACGGATAGTAAGACACAGTGTTATAAAAAAAGTCAAAACACTCAGTCTATTACTATGGTGTGCGAAGCTTCGAAAAGTCGAGGTCGGAGTTGAAGGTCAAATCTCCTTCGGCTTCGACTTCGACATCTACAATAACCCTCGCATTCGAAAAATTTTGAAGGAAGGATAAAACTTCGATAAATTATCAAACAATTTAATTTTATCTTATTAAATATTTGATCATTTTAAAACCGTTACTGAACAGAATTTTAACAGTGACTAGTAATTTAATTACCATAACGTAAGAATAGATCAAAGGTGGGTAAGTAAATGTTAATATATTATATACACTATCGCCAACATAATTTTGTAAAAAATAAAAATACATATAAAGAGATAACACCATGGTCACTGATATGAAGCAGAGAAATCGCTTTAGTCGTGCTATCATCCCAGCTCACGTCTAATGTTTATTCCTTAATATTCAATCTCTGCTTCTTCGCATTTTCTTTATTATTCAAAATGGCTGATACGGAAAGTGGTAAACGAAAACAGAATTTAATTTATAATTATTATCAGAGAAATGCAGATAAAAAGACTTGCATAAGTAAAATTTGCAAAATAATTTTATCAACTCCACGATGTAAGTAAATATTAAAACTTTAGTGATAATTTAACTAAGCTTATCAGTAAGCCTTTGTGCATTAATTATTAATATAGGCCTTCGACTTCGACTTTTCTTCGCAAGTTTCAAGCTTCGCTTTTACTTTGCTTCGCATTTTAAAAGTGGCCTTCGCAAACCCCTATGACAATTGAAGGGTTTATTTCAAAAACAACACATGTTAAAAGTTCACATTTTCATGAGAGAGAAAAAATCTTTTGGCATCTCTTGTAGTTAGGCTAGAATTTTTTTTAAGAAAGTAATATTAGTGTTTCATATTTTGTGCTTCTTTAGAACTTGTGGTTTCAGCTCTACATTACAAATTAATTATTGTAATATAGTAAAAAATGGACGCAGTTATTGACAAGGGCTGTTTTTGTAAGAAAATTTATAGTAAGTACACTTAAAAATACCTGATGATGAATATTTATTATTATTCAAGGGTTATAATAATAAACTAAATATTTTTAAACACTAATAAGAAATATCAAATAATACATTAATTTATGTTTGTTTTAATTTATATCCTATTGTTGGTATTACTTCAAGCAAATAGAAAACATTATAGGGAATATTTGACCTTTTTTCCTTTGATTTACGCTTTATAGGCCACTTTCCACTGTCAGAATTAGTAAGAGCTCCTACAACTTCCATTTTGTTATCACTCAATGTTGCCACAACAACATATTCTCAATCAAACCAAAATTAATAGATAGAAAGCTGATAGACCATGTTTAATTAATTAATCACCGCGTCTTACTACCCGTTCGGGTTATACGCTAAAGTACTAATTACTCTAATAGATTAGGAATTGGGAGGGTTGAATTTAGAGGAAGTGAACCCGCATTTGAGTGGAGGGAGAGTGGAAAACCATTTAGGAAAAATCACCCCCAGTTCACCCAACCGAGACTCGAACCTCGATCGTCTGGCTCAACACGACTAGCGCGTTAGCCAACTACGCCACCGAGGCGGGTGACCATGTTTAGTTACAATAATATTACCAGCGCCATAACTAGTTTGGAAAATATTACAAATCTTGAATTTAAAAACCTAAGTAAAAGTACGGGATTTCTGTAAACTATGGTAGTATATGATGCAATCTTTGTTCGTAATAATATTTCTGCCAAAACACACCCATTTCAGTTGAAATGGAAGGTTTTTGCTAGAAACACAATTGACAAAGGCTGTTTTTGCAGAATATATGTTTTTTCAAAGTGCTGTAACTTGTGACATGACAGAATTTTAAATATACTTTTTACACAGCATTGTAGGTGTCTCTTTGCGCTTCCAAATGGCATTAACATCTCAAATGAGCTTTATTGCGACATGGGCTGTTTATGAAATAAACCCTTCAATTAGTTCATCATCTTTAAAGGTGGAAATCCCAATTTCCCCCATTATATATTTTTAGGCTATGCCAATTGGCAGATGAGAAACGAATATAAAGTAATCCAGATTGACAAAGTCACTAAATGTATCATTTTAAAAACTGTCAAATGTGACATCGATATCGAACATGACGGTTGGTTTGGTATATATTTACATGGGAGAGTACCTTAACTTTCTTATGAATGGAGACATATCTAACAGCTATATTAGGTTACTACTAGATCTACTTTCACGTATTCATACGTCAAGCCATGTAATCTGCGGCTGTCAATTTTGAAGGAACGAAAGACCCTATAAAATAGCACTAGTCATTTTTTTAAAAGGCCACGTTTGGGTTATGCGCCTAGGTACTAATTACTCTAATGGGTTTGGTCTTAGAAAGGGTTAATTTGGAGTAAGTGTACCCGCATTTGCATGGAGAGAGTGGTAAACAATTTAGGGAAAACTACCCTCAGTACACCCAACTGGGATCGAACCCCGGTCTCCCAGTCTTCGGCAGTCTAATCTATTGCTAGAGTAGCACCTCACACCATGTGACCACCGAATCGGGTAAAATGTTAGTAGTGTTTACAGCAAAAATATGTTTGCACTTTATAAAAGCTGGTCCAAATGTCCTTTCATGTGTAAATAAAATAATAGTTAGCGTTTTAAGTGCTGTCACCTTCATCGGTGGTCGCATGGTCTAAGACGTCACTCTTGAAATAGACTAGCTGACCTTGACGGGGAGACTGAGGTTCGAGTCGCGGTCGGGTCTACTAAGGGTGCTTTTCCGAATTTGTTTTCCACTCTCATTTCACGCAAATTCGGGTATACTTACTGTGAAATTCAACCTTCCTCATACCTGCCCCACTAGGAGTAATTTTCCCATATGAGTGAGAATTGAACAGGTAGTAAGACGTGGCGATAAAAAATGTAACCCACACTGGTGAACTTGTGGACAAAGGTGCTAGTCTCGTGAATTTGCTGGTGACGGGTCTCAGCCGGATACAGTGAGGGGGAATTTCATTGATTAGTTTCCAATCTAAACTTATATCAATCCTGGTACATTTCCTCTAAAATTCTACCTTCCCCACTTCCTACCTCATTAGAGTAAATATGAGAATAGCCCTAACCGGTACAGTCCAATTTACATAAGAAGAACCTTAGTTAGAAAATGTAAACTTTTTTTGGGATACAAGTGATATAATTCGATAATTTAGTTGTTATTTTATAAGTAGGCCTATTGCTAATATCTATCAAAAGTGACAACAACAGATCACATGACTTGACGTATGAATATGTTAAAGAATTTATAGTAGTGGTCACGTATTGTAAAAAACCGTGCTCCTAGCAAACGGTGTTGGACGCGACCACAAAAACTTTAACAATGGTGTTCAGAGCGATCAAACATGTTTTTAAAATTCATTCAAGTGAATGAGCTACAATGTGTCAAAAATAACATGTAAAAATAATTAAAACTATAGCTAACATATCCTAACCAACTTAAATCTAAGGTATTGGGTGAATTTGCCAGAAAACGGTGCAAGACCTACATACATTATTATTATTATTATTATTATTATTATTATCACCGCGTCTTACTACCCATGGAGGACCTACAGTTTAACGTGGGATCCGAACCACGGTGGAGGCCTGGCATTCCTCACATTCATAAGTTGTGATTAATACACGTCTTGTCAGAGGTGAAGGAAGGGTTTGGCAATCAGATAAATCTGTGCCGGGACCAGGGATTGAACCCCGGACCCCCAGCACAGAAGGCTGACACGCTACCCCTAGACCGCCAGGTCACCACCTACATAAAACTGGATAAAAGAATTGATAGCATATTCCGGGACTTCAAAAAGACAAAGAACTTGAAAATAATTATGGAATACAACAGCAAATCTCGTTTAGTTCATACTTTGCCAAAACCACTCAGGCATTATATAAAAAGCCTAGACATTTTATAGAAGGCCTGGATTTCACACATTGCCGGTGACATATATAAGAATGAAAATAATTATTGAAAGAGATAAAATATCTGCAACTAAATTCAGTGAAGCAATAGGCTAGTTACGTAAAAGTAAAATGACACATAAAATAATGTGGTCGCTTCCAACATGACACCAAAGTAGCTTTACTAACTTTTAGATAAGGCCCTTTCTACGAAATATGGACTGTATTAGGGTGCGATTTACACAAAACAAAAGATAGATAATTGTATCTGACTAAATTCAATTTTGACTTTTCAAGTTGTCTTCACATAGTAGTAGGGGCATTAACGTGAACAAATGATTGCCGGCAAAACAGTTCTGAGTGCAGGAAGTTGGCTGGTAGGGTCAGCCTGTCCAAGATAGATTGGTCCCTAGTGACCCTGTAATGCTCTCTCAGCCAATCAAAAGCTTTATAACACCGGGTAGTCCCGAGTGGGTGACCAATCACAGCGTGTTCCGGCTAGACACTTTTGCCCGGAACATCTTTTTCGTCTCAACCTAAAGGTTTTCAATATTGAGATACCCGCTTCTGTGGCCGCAAGATCTAAAATAAAGGTCGGGAATTGGTCGATTGCGATCGACTGGCCGATCTCGCAACAATTTTTAGTCGATCGCGTAAGAAAGCTTACATCGTCATGAAAAGGCAAGCTTACCTAGCATTATTTCACTATGGTACAGCTTATAAGATAGGATCATAGTGTAATCCGTTAAGGTAGGATGTGGTGGACTGGTTAGAACCAGCTCTAAATAGAGATAGGGTGGAATAAGGTGGAATGGATAGAACTAGCTCAAGATAAGGATAGGGTGTATTGAGGTAGATTGGATAGAACTAGCTGAAGATAAGGATAGGGTGTATTGAGGTAGATTGGATTAGAACTAGCTCAAGATAAGGATAGGGTGTATTGAGGTAGATTGGATAGAACTAGCTCAAGATAAGGATAGGGTGTATTGAGGTAGATTGGATAGAACTAGCTCAAGATAAGGATAGGGTGTATTGAGGTAGATTGGATAGAACTAGCTCAAGATAAGGATAGGGTGTATTGAGGTATATTGGATAGAACTATCTCAAGATAAGGATAGGGTGTATTGAGGTAGATTGGATAGAACTAGCTCAAGATAAGGATAGGGTGTATTGATGTAGATTTGATAGAACTAGCTCAAGATAAGGATAGGGTTTATTGAGGTATATTGGATAGAACTAGCTCAAGATAAGGATAGGGTGTATTGAGGTAGATTGGATAGAACTAGCTCAAGATAAGGATAGGGTAGTATTGAGGTAGATTGGATAGAATTAGCTCAAGATAGAGATACGGTGTAAGGAGGTGGACTGGATAGAACTAGCTCAAGATAGAAATAGGTATTTTGTAAGTACGACAATGAGCTCTCGCGTTCCTAATGCCATGGAGTAATCAAGTATTACTTATTTTAGATATTTAAGGCAGTGTGTAAATGTGGTGTAAAAATATTAGCACAAATATTTCACGCTAAAACCCCGTGTTTTGATAAAGCCTTTAGCTAACATCGAGAAACCAATTTTTATTTAATCCAAGAATTTAAATTCTCTGAATTTTCCCTATATTTAAATAGCAGAAGTACCCAGCATTTCCCTGGTAACTTTTTTCTTTGCTTCAAACAGACAGAAGAAAAACTCATTTTATTTATTCTGACAGTTTTTATTTAATTTTCAAAAATCTAATCCGAATTTTAAAGTTCCGGCTTCTAGGTGTGTAATACATATCGCGTTAAGAGACAGACGGACAAACTATTATTTTTATTTATTTTGTCGTTAGCAACCAGTATTGAAAAGTGATACTGTAAGTCGGCTATTTGTTATGGCCGAGACTGTACAGTAATTGTAAATGAAAGCGTCACTTGAGTTCCAATATTGGTCAGATTGATGTCTTATATTCGGCGGATAAGGAGGTCAAGGTTGACACTTTCAAGGTCAATTAGGAATCAATGGCGTGGCAAATTGTTTAGAACTAAGGGCCAGTTTCATAGTCAGATTTAGTACGCCTCAAGTGCGGCGCTATACTAAATACAAGACGTCGCCTACCTGAAATTGAATGGAATGTGCCAGTTTCACATATGAAACTGGCCCATTCCATTCAATTTCAGGCAGGTAACGTCTGAGTGTTAGACCTTGTGACCATCAATGCGGGCAGACTCGCCATAAACTGTATTGTTGGAGATGGAGAGCTTGAGGTTTGAATCTTGGCCTGGAGACATAGCGGACAAAAGTGGTGGGTTAAAAATGTGATTTATCACTATGGTTAACTTCCTTTACGTTAAATAGTCAATCACCCTCTTTAGTGGCCGCATGATCTAAGGCGGTGGTCACCAAATGGTGGACCGCGGCTCGCATCCGGACCGCAGATACATTTTTAATGACCTTGACGAGATAGCGATAAACAGAAGAAATCATGCTATTTCGGTGGTGGGCGGCTAGTAGACATGGAAGGCCAGCAATAATAAATAAGTAAAATAACTAGAAGTAAAGAAAATCACGTTTTTAAATTAGTATAGTCATATAGGGCTTGAAATTGAATCAGTGTTAAAGTTTTGCTGGATCGCGGAAGTATGTCGAGTTTTTAAAAAGGACCTCATTCACAAATAATTGGGGACCCTTGGTCTAAGACATCACTCTCGTGTTAGACTTAACTGTTGATGACGGGGAGAACGGGGCTCGAATCCTGGTTGGGTCTACTCAGGGTAATTTTTACAAAATGGTTTTCCACTCTTTCTCCACGCAGATGTGGATATATTACCTCTAAATTTCTTCCTTCCTCATCCCTATCCCATTAGAATAAATTATCCTATATGCATATAACCTGGACAGGTAGCGAGACGAATTGATAAAAAACAAATTAAAAACATCTTAACTCAGTGGTAGTGTGTCTGCCTACTGAGCTAAGGATCCTGGCTTCAAATCTTGGCATGGGTAAAAAGTTGATCACTGGTCCCTTTTCAAAGTGATGAATTAACGCCCAAAGGTAGAATGTTGTGTCTGTTCTAAATTTAAACTAGTTAATAATTTGTGCATTTAAACAATCATATGGTTGAGAAAGTGCAAATTAAATACCTTAAATAGTAGGCTAATGATAATAAACCTTGGTACTGAGCGTTCTTAGAATACTTGTTTCTTAAAAAATATAACAATCATTATTAAAGTGTTAATAAAACAATGGTTGTATTTTTAAACAGAATAAAAAGTATTCTCTTTATATATGGATTGCAAACATAAACATAATATAATATTACAATCATCAATGTCTCACGACATAATAAAAACAGATTAATAAAATTTTAAATAAAACAATTTTATTGAAGTCATGTAACACTAATAAAAACAAGAACCTTTTTATTTCTCTGGAGGGGGGCGTGCTGGCTTTGTGTTTGTTCGCTTAAGTGCCAGTGTGCCGGCTATAAGAGAAACAGAGTCTAATTATTAATTTTATACTCGGATACAATCTCTGAGAGAATTTGCAGGACATATTGGTTGTATCCTGATTGCGAACAGGACAAAACTTGTCCAAATTACGAACACGTCCGAAAATGTTATGGCAACCTAAATATCCAATGTCCAGATTGCGAACAAGTAAAAGAGCAACTTGCGGGAATTCCTGCATGAGGGTGTTGACACGGGTGGAAGGGGTTATTGGCAGCACCCACTAGTCACCGGGACTTTCCTCCTGACCAAGCTTACCCTAACCTAACCTAACCTAACCTAGCCTAGAAATACTCGTGTATCTAATTTAGTTAAATTAAGATTGACTAGGTTGAAAGAACGTATGATTGCTAGGCCCCATGAGCCGCTCCTATCATCAATTTAGGGGCGGGATGGCATAGTAACATGTCGTGTCCGCAATCTGGACTCCTCCCCATATAGCAAAAATCTCATGTTTTCAATGTGAACTGTTCGGAATCAGGAATGTTCGGAAACAGGAGGCCACCGACATATTGTGTTCCTCTCTCTTTTGGATAGTGTTGTTCTAAAATCTAAAGCATTAAAAAGTCCCTAGATGTCAAGTCACATTACGCCCTAGATGTCAGTCATATCACGCCCTAGATGACAGTCACATTACGCCCTAGATGTCAGTCCCACTATGCCCTAGATGTCAGTCATATTACGCTCTAGATGTCTAGTTACATTCACCCTTGATGTCAGTCACATTACGCCCTAGATGTCGTTTCATTACACCCTAGATGTCAGTCACATTACGCCCTAGATGTCTAGTTACATTACACCCTAGATGTCAGTCACATTACACCCTAGAGGTAAGTCACATTACACCCTAAATATCAGTCACATTACGTCCTAGATGTCAGTCACATTACGCCCTAGATGTCAGTCACATTACGCCCTAGATATCAATCACATTACGTCCTAGATGTCAGTCACATTACGCCCTAGATATCAGTCACATTACGCCCTAGATGTCAGTCACATTACGCCCTAGATGTCAGTCACATTACGCCCTAGATGTCAGTCACATTACGCCCTAGATATCAGTCACATTACATCCTAGATGTCAGTCACATTACGCGAACCAAAGGAAAAGATACAAGAACCGGAGGGGAAAAACGATATAGTCCTTTCTATTGAGATGACCCTTGGATAAATGACGCGAACTACGTCGGTGTATTTTGGTCCAAAACTAAACATAAAACCGTTATATTTGGTCAAATAAAAATGAATGTGACGTGTCACAATTATCTGTACCACTTGAACACCCTTAAGAAGGGTGATTGGAAACTATGGTCCTAAGAAAATGCTGGTAGTGACAACAATCCAACTTTGTTAAGATTCATCAAAGACGAAGTCGACCTCGACTTGGGATAAAGTGCTTGCCTCAGGACCCGATGGTCATGGGTCCAAACCCAGCAGGGGTCAACGGATCTTTATAGAGTGACAAAAATCCGTAGCACAACCTCCTTAGAAGGGGAAGTAACGCCATCGGTCCCATGTCGATTGTGGCATGTAAGAGATCCTTGGGAGGTATGGGAAAACACCCTTCTCGGTAAAATTGATAGGTCCTTTCACTCTAGCTCATAGAAATTCTTGTGTGCTGATATAATCAGTCGGTTCAGAAAGGGCATGTTAAATACCTTAAATAATAATAAATAATCATAAGCTATATAAGGGCAAACATCCAGGAACAAGTGCATGACAACAATGTAGCCCCTTACTTAGCCTGCAGTGCTCTTACAGGTTGACACCAAGCATAAGAGAAAACCAGCAACCAGATGCCAAGGCCATTAATTTACTCCTTAGGGGAAGGATATAAACCCAACTTGACAATGATAAGCTTACGTCCTTGTCAGAGAATTGAACCTGTGACCCTAAGTTCAGTGGGCAAACTCGCTATAGAATGATTGAAGGGGCTAGAGGCAGTCATTGTGAATTCAAGTTTGCATTTTATTCGGTTTTATCATATGACAATAATTTTCAAATATAAGTAGATACAGAAATTGGATCATCAGCTGGAGTGTATTTAATTTTTGAACGCAAATTTCAAATTTCTGGTCATCTACAGAAGCGACGTTTGGCTGCAGCCTTTTGTGTGTGTGGTGTGCACGCGCGTGCATACTACGTGCACATTGCGTCATACAAGCTAAATAATGAAAGCGCACAGGCTAAATTTGTGTACCTGCTTTGGAGTACATCAGAAGAGCAAAAAATAGGTGCATCAAAAACGCATAATTTTTTTTCTAGTCTCTGGGCTCCATGTTTAAACACCCAACCTAGTACAAACCTAACTTTAAAACCATCCATAATGTATAAATATGGTTACGGTTAATACCCAACATAACATAGCCTAATCTTTCATGCTTTAGTGTATTTTGTTCATGTTTAATTTTGTGACTTCCTTGGCGAAGCTTCTCCTGTTCTCGTGCTACTTATCTCCGTGGAGGAACTCAACACCCTCGACCTAACTGACCTAACCTAACCTGATTATTATAAAGAGTAAAGGGGCTGTTTACAATACATATTTGACATGTTACCACGTTATGCAGCTGTTTTCTCTCTGTGAGCTTTTGATACAAGTTTTATGTTCATTTTTGACCCAAATCTTCGTGTGCTTTTGATATGAGGTTTCTACTCCCTCATGGGAACTTTCGATGTTTACTTCTTCTTGGCTATCCGCTTATTTACTATAACAGGGCAAGGGTGAAGCGGGTATAAGTTAGATAAAATATACCCAAATTCTGGTGGAGGTAGAGTGGGAAGTTATATAGTAAAAAAAACCCTGAGTACACCCGAATGGGATATGAGCCCCGGATATCCGCAGATCAGACCATACTGACGCCTTGTTTCGTGTGCCCATCAGTGCGAGACACTAACATTCCAGACAAATGTTGCGATGGTCACAACATATTTATATTTAAGAGCGTTCATCACATACCAATCAGCTTTTTGACCCTGTCAACTAGAAATCGTTAATTTACACGAACACATTGCACGTGGATCATTTCTAATGGAGATAAAGTGTTAATAGAAGCTACTAATACTGAAAATTGTTGAAATATTAAATGATATTTGGATACAAACTGCATCAAGAGGCCGTTTTTGACCATTTTAGAACGGCTTCACAGCTAAGCACTGTGCACAAATCTTCATTCTGTTATTATAGGGGCATAGTGTAATTATTAACAAGAAACTTTGTCGCTTTGTCCCCCATCGTCACCACGGAAAGTTTCGAGTAATAATTCAAATACGAATGTACTGTACACATTTCTGACATATTTTGGTATTTTCTTTTCCCTTCTACTCCCATACCTCGCGCGAGCCGGAAGTTGAGTTGGACCTGCTATGACGAACGCTCTTAATCGTTGTCCCATTAAACGTCAGAAATAATATTGAATTCCTTTACTGAATAGAAATAAATAATAAACTGTCAGTTGGCTTAGTTTTTCTTTAACCTCCCTTCCCACGAATAAACTTAATTACTTTGACGATATAATAGTTGTAAAAGTTGCTCTCTCTTCCTCTATCTCTCTTTTATCCTCTCTTTCTCTATTGAACTCTCTTCTCTCTCTTTGTCTTCCTCCTCAGGAGACGTAACTAATGTTGATGAGGGTTGATGACGCAGGGCAAATACAAAAATGGCATCACTTGAAAGCTGTTCTTTAAAAGTTGGCTGAATTCTTATATTGGTACTAAAACTCATTTGAATATCAGTTGAGAGATAATGGAAATAAAATACACTTTTATTATCAAAAAAAATGAAACTTATATTGTTGCTAATATTGCTAGTGACTGTGGCGTCTATGGCATATGACTCACCCTAGTTACGCCACTGTGAATCCCTCTGTCGCACTTTTTCTCTCTTCCATCCTTCATCTTCCCCTCTCTCTTGCCCTCTATCCAGGGTTAGATGCAGCTGCTTTTATTTGTTTTCTTTCATAGATTTATTTGCAGTTTTTTTTTATATTTCAGTATTATATCTCTTGCTTCAAGAAGGCTCCGAGTATTGATGATGATGATGCTAATGATAATGATGATAGTGATAATGATGATGGTAATTATGATGTTGATGATGATGGTTATGATGATGATGATTATTATACAACCTGATAAATTATATGGCCTTTTACCCGCATCAGTGGGCAAACTCGTCTGGTCTGGTTCGTTTGCTGGAGGTGGGGAGGTCAGGGTTCGAATCTTGGCTGGGTATAGTGAGGGAATTATTATTTTTTACTTAATGTTATGTGTGTGGGAGTATATAATATATATATATATATATATATATTTGTGTGTGTGTATCTTACTAATACTATAAATGCGAAAGTTTGTGTGTTTGGATGTTTGGATGTTTGTTGTTACTCAATGACGCCAAAACTGCTGAGCGGATTCGAATGAAACTTTTTACGTTGGTAGGGTATGTCCTGGAACAACATTACATTAATTTTACAATACTAATGTTTAAACTTTTCGTATATAAGCAATAAAGTTTGACAATTTAGTTAAAAATTTAAAGATTCTATCAATTATTGCGGGCGAAGCCGTGACAGGTAAAAGCTAGTGTATATATATATATA
>CABFWB010004396.1:32259-42305 GCA_902151455.1 Timema bartmani
ACAGACAGACAGACAGACAGACGGAAATTCAAAAACCACTTTTTCGGATTCAGGAAGTCATGAAACGTCAAAATTCATCAAAATCTCGAGTTCGATTTTTTTGACGATCACCATACTTTCTCTACCTGTAAGATAGAGAGAAAGTAATAAATGAAATAATTATACACTGTTACTTACTCTATGGCACTAGGAACTAGAAACACTGTTAACAGAAACATCGAGAAAAGAGAAACATCTTTATCAACTAAAGAGCATTAGAATCAAATTCATCTTCAAATTCCTGGATTAAAATATATATATATTTGATTATAGCTCAGAAATTATTGGTTTTATAAAAATATATTTCAAATAAAATACTTTTATATTTAATAATACTACAAAAATTTGCGGAGAAATGATGACACTTGGGATATTTCCCTCAGATAAAGTACCCTCTAAGTCATTTTCATGAGAAAATTAGAATTTCCATCTTGTTCATAATAATAGTAATACACATTTTCTAGATAGAACATTTAATCAAAACCGTTAGAGCAAATTTCGAAAAAAATCTTTTTTTTTTTATTTTCGCCCTTCAGTAAACTACCCTTTGGTTTGATATCTTATTCCGAAAACCCTTTAGGGGGACCTTATGAACACCCCAGATACCAAGTTATAGCCCAATTTGTAAGATAGTTTCGGCTCTATGCCGGTATACAAACATACTGCATCACGAAAACAACGTTTTTGGTTTCAGGGGGTCAAGGATTTTATCAAAATATTGAGTTCAAATTTGTTGACGATCAAAATACTTTCTCTTCGAGGTATCGATAGAAAGTAAAATATATTTCTTTACAATATTATGTTTCTATCATACAACCCTTCTACCTACTTTCTTCTTCAATGCTAATTTGTTTGTTCAAAGTGCGAAAGCACTTTAACTCCTTTTTGTTCACGTATATAATTTATTTTCAACCGTGTACCCCCAAATTTGTTGGTGAAAAATTAAATTTATACATATTATATAATCCAAATATATTATAGATTTCATCCAAAATAAAGAATTAAAAAATAAGTTTTAAATAAGAAGTTTACGCACCACCTTTTTTTGCGTACCTCAAGTTGAATACCAATTCTTTATAGAGCCTAAAACTTGATGGGTCTTAAACCTTCCCCCCTCCCCACCCCATGCTCTTATTCCATGCCATAATGGGTAGCCCCCTTATCCCTACCCCCGCCTCCCCCCTCAAATTCCTCCCCACAATTCCGTTAGCTTTCCTCTTGGGTCAAAGAATACTGGGTTGTATCTAACGTCATTAAACCCCTCTCTTTTACTAGCTCGGACGAAACATGCAAGAGTCTCATTAGGTACTTTCACTCCTAACGCGCTTCAGATAAGATGAACAATTTCATATATTTGGCTATTAGAAGACTTTCACGTGCAATAATTTATGAGAAATGCTATTGTTTAATTAGTTCATTAATATCCGGCTGTCTGCTAGCCTTTACGAGAACAATATAGTTTCGGCTATTTTTATTTTTCACCACTTCTTACTGCTCTTTCGGGCTATTAGCATATTTACGCTAATAGAGTAGGGACAATAAAGGCAGAATTTAGATGAAATGTACACCAATTGATGTAGATAGGTAGTAAAAAAAAAACATTAAAGAAAAAAGACCTTCCCGATAAACCTGGACAGTTCATCCCAACATCCCAGTCACCTGCAGTTCAATTTTGCGCATGAATGACAAACTATCTTACTCCAACTGTCAAATCGTCACTGCGAGAGGAAAATCCCAATATTTTTCAATGATAATTTTATCGGACGTGCAGGGAATCGAACCAAGTATTCTTGGTTCAGAATAAGACCAAATAAGACAATTAATATCAAATTATTTAAAGGAAGTTATCTACTTTAGTACACATAATATATTGTTTAATGAAAAAATAGAACACTAAAATACATTTTACTGTTTTCACTAACCGTGACGTCAAAGTCCAGATTTCATTCGAATTAATTGGGAGAGGTTTTAATCCTACCTATGGATTAAATCGTTAAGACGCCCTTGTTTTAAATTATGATCAAATAAAATATGTCAACAAAATGTGTATTTACATAGTCAATGTTGTGTTGGTTCCTCTAGGGGCCAACTTTAAGAATTTATATATCACCTTTTTAAAGCACCCCCTTTTTTTTAGAGAACGTGTTTTTAAAACATTTTTTGTATGGACTGCAACATATTAAAATGGTTAAATTAGCTATTTAGAGGTGGGTATTTGAAGTTATAAAGAACTAATTGATAAAATAAAATAGAGTAACCTGGTGATTTTATAAAAATGTTAGAATACATAAAAACAATATTTAGTGTTATTTTATTTTTTCTCGTTTTAAGTACATGGTAAGTTTGAACCTTTGCTCTTACAAGTTACGGGATCTTTAAGGGTGTAGGTGATCTGGTGGTCTAGGGGTAAGGTGTTGGACTTCTGTGCTGAGGGTCCGGGGTTAAATCCTCGGTCCCGGCACAGATTTATCTGATTGCCAAACCCTTCCTTCATCTCTAACAAGATGTGTATTAATCAAAACTTGTGAATGTGTGGAATGCCAGGCCTCCGCCGTGGTTCGGATCCCACGTTAAACTGTAGGTCCTCCATTTCATCTCAACCTCCATTTCATCTCACAATCACCCTACCATTGCACATTAGCGTAAGTACGTATAACCCGAACGGGTAGTAAGACGCGGTAATAATAATAATAATAATAATAATTTAAGGGTGTTGAAGAGCTTAAAAAAAACAACTTCTTAAAAACTAATTACAAATGATCAATTATGAATGATATATTGGTGTAAAATAACCCCCCTACTCCCCCTCCCAGATCGAATGACCCTGGTGGAAGATAATATTGTTGGCGTTATGAGATTTTTTTTCAAGGCAAGGGTGTATTATCGTCTTTATAAATGGGTATCAAATTATTTATAGGAAGTTACTCTAGTAAATATATATTTTAATATGGACTAAAACGTATTTTATTATCTGGATATAATATCATAGAAAAGTAAGATGTAGGCCAATAGACATTTTTCGGTGGCAATAAGGTTGAGGTTCAAATCTCATTCAGATTCAGGTGTCTCGTCTTTTCTATTTTTACTGTGAAATTTAGTTTTAAAGTAGATACATTATTTTTGAATATATAAAGTTGGTCAAGCACAGCTATATATATTACAAGCGTATTTTTGACGATAGTCTATATCAGCATAGAGAACGGATATAATAGGATTGTAATACTTTTCTCTATGATAGCAGTAATCTACACATTTTCTATAATGTTGACAAAATTTGACTTCTTTTTTTTACTGTCAGTATGTAAACATGAATATGGTATTTTTTGACGTGAATACGTCTTTAAATTTGCTATCATACGGGGGCAATCCAAAAAACCTAATGATAACAAAATCGAGGGATACAGTTTGGTGTTGTAGTTTCGAATCTTTCCTCTACATCCAAAATTAAATTATACCACTGGATAGCTAAAGGATCAAAGAATTCATTACAATAAGCTAGAACAGTGACGCATCGCGCGTGGTGGAGGGGGAAGCGCCGCCATTTTGAGGTTATTTTGCTGCGTATCAAGATTTGCAATTAGTATAACTTTTGACTCGGAGAAGCTACGATGTTCGTTTAAGTTTAAACGTATTCAAGTACCACACACGGCCGTGTCCATGACACAGCCACACCCCATTTTTATTTTTCTCTGATATATATCAAGGGTTGGGAAAGTGTGGCTCCGGAGCCATACGCGGCTCCTAGCCAGAAAAATTGCTGCTCTTTTCATCAAATGTAGTTCCTTAAATCTACAAATATGAGTTGTTCTTTTATAATTATGCTTTCCAACCTACCCTTCAAGGTGACATTTGTAGCAATGACTCATTCATAGCTATTACTAATGTTACATATTTGTGCATAACATTGGATTCAGATCCTTAAAATTATCCAAAATTAATGTACCGAGATAATATACATACATAAATTACACTACCTACATCAGCTCCATCTTTATATTTAGATTCCTAAAATAGAAGACATATTGTGCTATTTTAAATTTATAGTTTTATTATATGGATACTTTTAGCCAAATGTAATAATGTCATGGAACATAAAAAACAGCAACTGGGGAACATTATTGGAAGAAGCTTAATATGCAGAATAGACACCGAACAAATTTAAATTAAGAAGCACTGGGCTTAGAACTCTTTCCTGAAATATTGCTTCTTAAACTCCGACATTATCAATATTCGTTTTTAAGATAAAATTCATACACACTCTAATAAGTATTCAACATTAATAATACAAATATAATAAAACACCTAGATAATTATAATTAAGATAATAAACATTAAGTGCCACAGTAGCAATGTTTGTCATTTTTTAGTAAGATACATAGACAATATTATTTTGTGTCATGGTTTTACTATATGATAAATACATAATAAAAGTAATAAATTCAAAAAAGGTCCAATCACTATGATAAAATCAATACGAATATTTTAAAAATCCACAGTAAATATTAAGTGTTCAAACAAGGGCCGTATTTTTCTATGGGCCACACTAGGTCAATACCCTAAGTGTAAAAGGGTGTAGGGGATGGGCAGAATTTCTGGCCTCAAAAATCTCTGCTTGCACAAAATAAGTAGGCCTGCATTAAAATAATATGTGAAAATAAATAAGAATTAGAAAAATACCTTATACTATATTGATCGCCATCAGAGTAAAATGAGAAAAATTAACATTTTTTTTTATAATAGCTTAATAAAACGCATTCATAACTTAATTCTAAAGTATGTACGTATCAGACAAAAGTATTTGAATTTACGAATACATGGTTTATGCTGTTATAAAAAGCTTAAAATATATATATATATTATTTATGTAACAAGATAAAAATTAAATTGACACACATAAACACACTAAGACAGGTTTCTTTATAATAATAAAGGTTTGGTTGTTCAAAATTCATGTGTACAATCTCATTCCAATCTTTAAACACTCATGTGTAGCAAGTTAATATGTCACACACAAAAATCTAGAGCTCACAGTTAGTAATTTTCAGAAACTAATTAAATTAATGATGTTAGTTAAAACTTTAAATGCTTGGTATTAATTTTATTTTTCTAATTTAAAACATTGTCAGAAAATACTATTCTGAACAATAAATTGGTTTTCTCTCAATTAATCCACTTAATCATTCCCCATAAAACACACTTCAGCAAACATAAGATCAAAAACCAATTTTAAGTTGGATCAATCTCCAGCCAACATAAAGTGTAATTGAAATAAGATTGATTACTTAGGTTAAAAAAACTATGTATATCCATGTTAGATTAGCAAATATTAAATGGCTAAGGGTCTAATCAAGTAGTGTGACAAAAATATTATTAAAAGTGCCGTATTCACAATAAATACGGCGCAGACGTGATTTCACCTCACCAGAGAAAATAGCTTGGATGTTGTAGGTGGTAAACACAGGCTTCTTCACAACAGTCCAGTAAACATAAAGAGGTGATATGTTATCATTTATTCATCAGGGAAAACAACGTGGTGTTTGCAGGTGGTAAAAACTGGCTTCTTTACAAAAGTCAAGAAAAGAGGTACATCGAGTTAATTAATTACGATGAAAATCGAGCACTAACCAGCACTAACGTAGCACAAACGATGGGCATTAAAAAAAAATCAATATCTCTATTATTTCTTATACCGGGTGGCCAAGGAGATATCTTCCTAGCCATCCATAAGAAATCGTGAATTATTGCCTTAAATTTACAGCACTAACGATTAAAATTGAGCCCCAACCAGTACTAACGTAGCACAAACGATGGGAGCTTTCAAAACCAGCCGGCTAAAAGTCGGGAAGTGTGTTAAGCGAAATAATGATTCAAAGCTGTGGACAGTATGAGTTTGAAAAGTAGGTATTAAAAATTACCTTCCTCGTAGAGGCAAAAATCAAGTACCTAATGGCTCTGAACTGATTCACCATATGTTTGGAATACATTTAAAAATCTTAAATATAAATAGTAAAATCAAAAGATAATAAATCATTACAAAGGGATATATAAAAATATAATTTTTAAATGTAATAGTAAATATTAAATATTTTATAAAGTAATAAGGTGATCATATTGTAATCTTTACAAGATCATTTATATCAAGTCATTATGACAATAACAAAATATCCTCTGCTTAAAATTAAGAGTTTTTGAGATACCTACTAATCTAATTCCTTTAATTAAAACTCAATTTGATCAAATTAAAATAATATTAAAAATTTAAAAATAATGATTGTGGAATTATAACACAGCCAGAAACTGTTATTTGGAGCTCACACATAAATTCCTGTAAAAAGTTTCGAGACTTCAACACCCTTAAGTCTGGTGACTGGGGTGGCCAGGCGATGTCTCCGAATCGTAAAATGAGGTGCCCAGGAAACGTTTTGTGAACCACCTCTAATTGATGTTCATGCTGAGTGGGCCGTTGCCCTTTCTTGCTGGAACCATATGCTCTAGCATCCATGCCTTAACGTTGTATTTCAGGGCTCAGAAAAGGTCGAATATCAATAGAGATGCTTCACAAAAATATTTCTTGGGCACCTATTTTCACGATTTGGGGACATCGCCTGGCCACCACGCTAACCAAAACATATAGCTCTGGACTATTTCTTGTGTGGTGGAAATTGAAGAAATTCAACAAGAAACATTGCGCAAAAACATGTCAAGATTATAGTAGCGCACACAAAAAGGTAATACATATAAAGGTAGCCATCTTAAGGACAGTGTTTAAATAAAATTCAAGGCTATCCGACACCCTAGCTCAGTCGATAGCATGTCTGTCTATTGAGCAAAGGGTCCCGGGTTCGATTTTCGGCATGGCCGAAAATTTATAATTGGTGAAATGTGGGCTTACCCTTTCATATTGATAAATTAATGGCCGGGGACTGGATGTTGTGCCTGTCCAGCTGGTAGAGGAAAATATATGGCTTGAATAAAAAAAAACTGACCCAGACCATAGGCTGGATACAGTAGGCCTAATATATGTAAAGTAATAATTCAAGGGTATTTAGAAAATTGTCAATCTTTCATTGTTATTTTAAGTTTAATTTGAAGAATTTAGTTGTTAAAATAGTAAAGATATTGTCTTATTAAACGTGTCAACCATTTTGCCCCACCCTGTACAAAAAGTATTTGTTTGCTTTCAAGTATTGTTATTTTATAGCTCTTGATACTATCTATAAAGTAAAATATCTACAGACCACATGGTTGGACGTATGAATACTTGAAAGTAGATTTAATAACTCTTCAAGCTTTCAGATAAGGCTGTTCCTACGGATATTGAACTGTACGTGTAACTTACAGGTGTAGTCAGAAATAAAGTTAGGTGGTAGCCTCAGTGTTTCCAATTTACGACAAATATCCCTAGCGTCCTTCTACCCTGATGGAGGGGTGGAAGAGACCCCCTCTATAATCTGCAATGCAGATGAGGACACTCTTGAAATGTCCTCCAATCTCCCGGTCGTACAATGCCCGGGTCTGTTCACCAAAGCGGTGCGATTTATAGCTCAGTTGCGTACCTGTGCGTTCATACACACGCTCCAACCTTACTACCACTCCCTGGAACAAGATTTGATATTACACTTCCAGGGGTCAATAACTATGATACGATATTAGCTTTCAAAATGGTCAAGACCCCTCCCCCCCACCACCATATTCACTACGCAGTGCAGCCCAAACATTAAAAGGGATAGCGAAATCGAGGAAGTTAATCGCCAATAAATGGTTTATTTATAAAACCATTAAAATCTTTCCCTATTCATTAATTTTCTTATATCTTTAAAATAAGCACAGCTCTCTGATGGTCACGCCGGAATAAGTCGTCAGTCATGCCTGGTTTGCCATTGGCGTAGAGGCCAAGGTTCAATTCCTACATAGCTGTTTTTAATTTAATTTAATTTAATAATTTTAGCAATACGTCTTACTACCCGGTCGGGTTATACGCATAAGTACTAATTACGTTAATGGGTTAGGAATTTGGAAGGTTGAATTTAGAGGAGGTGAACCCGCATTTACATGGAGGGAGTGTGTAAAACCATTTAGAGAAAACCACCCCAGTTCACCCGATTGAGATTTGAACCTCAATCTCCACGTCTTCGGCAGTCGAGCTCAACACGAAACTAGCGCGTTAGCTAACTACGCCACCGAGAAGGGTAGATAGCTGTTCTAAGTTATATTTTCCTTAGATATTTTCCCCGCAAATTTGGGTACACTTCTTTTAAAATTTACCTAACTAATTCCTACCTATTTAGGGAAAATATTCTAGACTTGTATTAAAATGGAGCGCACAAAAAAAAACTTTTAAATAAAACTATGTTGGTTTAGATTTTGAGTTAATATCTTGTCTATTTATATATATTATAAATTGATGTATGAATACGCTAGTTCAAATTTAAATATTAATTGCTCATATACAGATAGTTCTAACGCAGTCACTTAACAAAAGAAAAAAATATATAGTGGCCGTGACAAACACTTTCTTTCCCCAACTTGCGGTACCGTACTCAAAATATACGGGGCTATTCAGATCTCCAGGTATAAAATATACGGGGCTATTCAGATCTCCAGGTATAAAATTGCAGTAGGAGGTGGCTTTATTAGACATTAAGAGTAAATAGCCGAAGCTATATTAATGGTAATTACTTCAGTTAGATATCATATTCTGAAAATTAAAAAATGACACCTGGACACGGGTTCGATTCCCATGTCCAGGTGTCATTTTTCAATTTTCAAAATATGATATTTAATTAGACATTGGTTGATTCTAAAAATAAGATAATTTGACCCCGCCATGACTCACCATGAATTTTTTATTTAAATCAATGCTAAAAAATATAATTTAATTTAAATTTTATAAGGGAATATTTGGATATTTCAAACCCTATTCAGTTAATCTTTTGAAGGTTGTACGCATTTTTAACCTAACTCAACGATCTTTATTAAATCATCTCGTATGCCAAAAATATTGTGTAAAGTTAGAGATATTGACGCAAAGTAAAAGAGAAAGTGCGGAATTCTTTACCAATGGCGAGTTGGCTTTCTAGAAAAAGGGATGCGTTTGCTCGGCTTTCGTCGCTTCTGTATGTCATTGTATATATATATTGTTTATGTGTTTTATATAGCATAGATAACATATGTGTGTTTCACATGTGGCATGTTTTAGGGTTATTGATTTATTGTGTACAAGATGGCGAGATACTCATAAAAACGGTTAGTTCTAATTTTGAATATTTCAATTTTTTTTAGATATCCCTTGGACTTTGAATTAAAAAGTTTTACTGTATATATATATATATATTGTAAGGGGTAGCAAGACAAACATTTTCACGTAATAAATAAGCTTGGGGTCGACGACGCCAAATGGTGACGCTACCAGACGTTAAAGATGGCGCTGTATGCGCCTAGTGGGTAGGCAACACATGCAGCCCTCCACGCAAAGCCAACAGGGGCATCTCCTCCACTTCTTTCCTTGCCGACACACACTATGGTGTTGTCAGGATATTTATTGCCGGTTTATAGTCATAATTTACACCACACTACACTTGTGATGGTGTAAGTGTAGTAGACGTGGAAAAAGTTCAGTGTTTTTTCAGTTTTTATCATCACTTTTTTTGGTCTAGATAAATCAAATATTGATTAATTACAAAATATATAGAGTTTAATTTACTTCACATGTTAATATCAACATTTCTTGAATATCTGTCAAGGGTGTTCTGAAATTGAATGCCAATTTTTTCCTTCATTTAAAAAGTGTATTTGTTAATTCCACTATACTCATAACAGATATTCAACAACTGTTGATATCAACACGTTAAGAAAATTAAATTCTGTATTTGTAATGAAGTAAGATTTGATTTAGTTTGGCTAAAAAAAGTTTTACAGCGAAAATTGCAAAAACACTGGCCTTTTCTCGCGTCCCCTACATTCCGATCTTAATTTTTAAAGATTTGTGAGTTTCCTACCCCCCCCCC
>CABFWB010004397.1:0-59989 GCA_902151455.1 Timema bartmani
CGGTGAGATTAACATCAAGTATGTACCCTCCGAAGACCAGTTAGCAGATATACTAACTAAACCCCTTCCACGTGATCGTTATCAGACACTCCGTGGTGCAATTGGAATGAAAAGACTGAAGAACTGACAAATGCTTCTCATTTACATTGATACATATATAAAGCTGTTTATAATTTTTGTTTTAATTTTGAAGCTAATTAGTAACTTCACTTAAATAAATCGTTTTTCTAATCATTTGCAAGACTGTAAACAAGCATTCATTTAGTGGGAGTGTCAAAACATGTTTAAAATATCATGCTTGTTTAGGCCTAACCTCATAACCAACAGTATGAGTGCCCAATAGTGTGCGCACGAATACATTCTTTAAGCCTCTTTTTTGTGCTAGTGTGGTTGGCGTCATGTAACAATCATGTTGAGCTCTTACCGTGTGCGTTCCAAACTTAAAACAGTGTTTAACAGTTAGGCCTTAAGTATCGAATTACATTGCAAGCCGCCAAACACTCGAATAATTAGTTTCCTTCCAACTGATACTCATGGGACTATTCGAGTAAATACTAAATACCCAGTGCTCAGAAATACTCCATACTCCATACTCGATTGTACTCACCTACTCGGACAGCAGCTAAATACTAGCTTTTACCGTAGTTGGAAAGTGAAAAAATATTGGTCCATCAAGACACTGTGAATACCAGTCACAGTGAAAAATAACTGGTATAAATCACCGATATTTTAAAATCACAGTCACTGTATTCACTGATATCGTATAATCACTGTTTCACTATCTCTAGCGCGCTCTGTGCGGTGAACTATTTTCTTTCGAATTTTTTGATTGGATGAAGTCTCTTACTATCTCATTGATTGAAACGGTCACGTGATTACGGATATTGACTCTGTACGCGAGTAGAATTTCTTATGGACCAGGAGCACGGACTACGGACACGGAGTCTTTGTCAGGGCCTTTACATTCAAATGATAATTTAGGTTATAGGCTTGTAGGACGTATGGTATCTACTAAACCCTGATTTTAGTAATAATCCCAATCTGAAAGGCTTTATTTCATACCAGAATACTATCATATATATAATATTTTGGTAGGATAAATGGCCATTTAGATCGGAAGTAGAAATTTCCTTCTGGATGGTCTTTTATCCTACCTAAACACAATAATAGGGTAGGATTCTGCTACGAGATAAAGCCTTATAATTCGAGCTCTCTTCAAATATCATCGTATATATTAGGCTACATCAACTTATTTAAAGAAAAAACTAACCAGTTTCAAACTGTGTTATATTCTTCAAAGCTTTTACTAACATATTTATTTCATTTAACTAATCACACATTGATTTATCTCATATATTCAATCAAATTAATGAACGATGTCAAAATGTCACATTGCCTTGTATGGGTGTATGAGAGAAGGAGATACCCGAAAGTTTCCTTCTCTCTTAGACAGTGGTATGCAGACACCAGCTCGAAAATTTCACCCATATATGTTCATCCAGTTATATTATATAGATCAATGGCTACAACATAGTACTATTTTAGTAAAACCATCTTTATTTCTCTTTTAAGTTTTGTGTGTGACGGGACTGAACTATTCCACACCCACATAAACGTTTATTTTGGGGAGTTTAGGGTAAAACGCAGGCTTGTAATCAATTAAATATATAACTAGATTAAACAGTTGAAACGTCTATAGTTACATGAATTTTAACTTGGATTTTAAAGAGTGGGCTGCTATAGCTAGGGGAATATTACAATAAAAGATTTTTACGTTTATTTTGGGGAGTTTTCAAACTTGGGGAGACACGGGATTTACTTGAGGAAAATCCTCCATTACACACTTTTTAAGGCGCTCCAGCGCCGAAACGAGAATTTGTGTCAAGAGCACAAAGCGAGGCCCTGATATTAAATTCAATTCTCTATCCAACCATATAAGTTTGCATTGGCCTAGACCCTACAGATCTAAGTAATTTGACCAAAACTTGGGGAAGAACGGGATTTTTTTTTTAGTGAAAATACTCCATTAAACACTTTTTAAGGGCGAAACCAGAATTTGTGTCAAGAGCACAAAGAGAGGCCCTGATATTAAATTCAATTCTCTATCCAACCATGTAAGTGTGCATAGGTCTAGACCCTACAGATCTGAGCAATTTGACCAAAACTTGGGAAAGAATAAGATTTTTAAAGTTTACACACATATTTAAGGCGCTCCAGGGCACAAACCCGTATTTTTGTCAAGAGCACAAAGCGGGGCCCTAAAAGTAAATTTAATTCTCTATCCAACTATATAAGGGGGCCCCCGAGATGATATTTTTTTCTTCATAGCCTTTAGCTTTGAGTTAATCGTGTCGTGAAATGGGGTCTTAAGAATAAGTCATATAGTTTGACATCGTAGATCAATAAGTAAAATGTCGGCTTTATTAGATAGAGTCCTGGTTTTGATTCCTAACATGACCGTAAAATTAATGTTTATTTGAATATGTGTTTACCCTTTCAGAGTGATGAAATGAGAGACAGGGTCTATAGGTTAGTTGATAAGGCGTGTGACCTGCCTCGGGGGTCGTACAGTCTAACGCGTTTGTCTCGTGTTAGACTAAGCTGCCGAGGACGGGGAGATCGGGGCGTGATCCCGGCCGGTTGCACCGAGGGTGCTTTTTATTATATGGTTCCCCATTCTCCCCACGCAAATGTGGGTACACTTCTTGTATATTACACATACCACATTACAAAGCCCATCAGCTTAATTTGTACATAGCCGTATAACCCGAACTGGTAATAAGACGCAGTGCTAAAGAAAAGTCTTGTGCTAACAAGTAGTCGGTTCAAAAATAATAATAAGACTTAAAACTTTATCTTCTAGTATATTATATTTAAAATTAAACCCCTTTTATTATTGTTGAAAATCTTACTTGAGGAGCACTATGGAGCCTCACAAAGTTGATCATCACCTTTATTTAACATTGTCTTGAAGATGCAATAAAAAAATCTTTCAAAATATTTAAAAGATAAGTTTAACACTTTGGATTATTTTTATTGAACTATAATGTTTATTTTATTATGTTTAAAAAATTGTACACACTTTAAATTTTGAGGCTTAGGTTATGATTGACTATTTTTAATTTTTTATTTCTTTAATTGATTGCAATATAAGTATAATGTTATTTGTGTGATTTGTTTCTCAAAACCTTAACTAAATAGTAATATTGTTCCCACCACGTATTACTATCGATTTTGGTTATACGCTTATGTAGTGGTTAGGCTAATGGGTTAGGGATGAGGTATGTGTAACTTGGAGGCAGTGCACCATCATTTTCGTAGAGAGAAAGAGAGTAGGAAACCATTTAGGAAAAACCACCCTCAGTACACCCAACCTGGATCAAACCCTGATCTTCCCGTCCTCGGCAGTTAAATCGAATACGAGATTAACGCGTTAGACTATGCGGGCACCGAGGCGGGTAAAAAATTATTATTATTATTATTATTATTATTATTATTATTATAAAGTATTGATTATTAAGGTGAATATAAAAGACGCGTTTTAAGTCAAAATGGCATTAAAAACCAAAATTGGTACCGAGGACCGGTGGGATCCTAATTTTCCCTGAATGACAAAACTCTTAGCTGCACTCACGGTTTAATCTAATAATGAAGGCATTTTTAAAATATATTTTTAGACGTTTGGAAATAACAATTTTGTTTAAAATAGTTATCTGGGAAGTTTTTGACATGACAAAGAACAATGTTTGTATTTTGTTTATCTGAAAAGTTTTTTTAGCACCTTAGCGCCTTACTACCCGTTCGGATTATACGCCTATGTACTAATTACACTATTAGTTTAGGGATGTGTATAATTTTTAGGGATGCAGTTATGATTTAGAGGAAGTGCACCCACATTGGCGTGGAAGGAGAGTGTGAAACCATTTAGGAGAAAGCCCTTAAGTAGTTCTATACTACCCCTGAATATGACGCCTGATCTGACAAGCCAACAAGACTATTACCAGATTGACAATTAGATTGCGTAGGCTTGGAAAAGCAACCAAGAACAAACAAAAGAAATAGTTTTTGAAATTAATAATTAGTTTACACTGATATTTAAGTAAGTTTGTTATAAAAATCACCAACCACTAACAAGATTTGTATAGTAGGGTGTCTAACACAAAACTGTTTTGGATATATTATTTAAATAGATATCATGAAATGTACTAAAACAGTAATGAAAATCTTTCTAAACAAATATAAAGTAATTTGATGTTATTGGTTTTAAAAGTGAAAAGTGTTAAATTGTAATTGTGATGGATATAATACAACTTGTCATTATGGCTGGCAATAGCTTATGACAGTTTTTTCAATTATTTTAGTTACGAAAGTGGGTTTGATTCGTGAGTCAGTCAGACTTTCCACGAAATGTGATTCCCGCAAGCACAACAGTAGATTTTTCAGAAATATTGGTGTGGACTGGCTTTCGGAGGGGGGAACAGGTTCTGCCCTTAGTCTAGGCCAGAAGTATGAGTCATAATAACAAAGGCATTAGTTATATATTTATAGTTTATGTGGATTGCTTTGGGCAGGCGTGGGGAAAGAAGAGGCTCGTGGGATGAAAATGTTTATTGAAAGTTGAATGAGAAGAAAAATATTGTTGGGATAATTTGTCAGGGTCAAGCATTTATTGTTTGATGTTGATAGTAGATGGGCTGGCGTATGGCCCCAATTTGATCAATGACCCAGACGCTGTTTGGCTGGATTTGGTCATGTGATCACCGCCCCCTCGCTTTCTGATTGGCTGTTGGCTTTCCCCCTCCCCTCCCTCTCTGATTGGCTGTTGTGTGTCCCCCTCCCTCTCCTTCCGCTCCCCAGGCAATGGGTTTTCCCGATGACGTCATCGCTCTGTCGCAACCCAGCGACAGTTTGGTGGCTCGACAAGAAAGGAATAGATCGTGACCTTGAAACCGTGAGATAGGTTATTGACTCTTCCGCCTTTTATGTGGCAATGGGTTTTCTCTGATGACTGACGCCAGTTTGGTGGCTCGACAAGACAAATCCATCCAAGACGGGGAGCAGTGTGAGAGACACCTTTTAGGACATTTTCAAACAAAGTGGACGTAAACCTCTAAGTTTACAGACGGACAAGGGGACAGAGTTCAAGGCACGTCTAATCTGAAAATTTCTCAATAAAGAAGGCGTGTATTACTACACCACTCATAATCCGGACGTGAAGGAAAGCATCGTGGAACAATTCAATAGAACTCTGAAAGGGCGAATGTAGCGCTACTTTACCAAAAATAGCATGTATCGCTATGAAGACGTCCTCCAAGATCTCGTCGACGCTTACAACGGCGCAAAACATTCCAGTATCAAGATGGCGCCTGCAGACGTTTCAGAAACCAATGTGTTCAAGTCAGAGATAATCTGTATTGTAAACAGTGTCCAAATACACATAGTAGGCCAAAAATCAAAATCGGTGACACGGTGCGTATTAGCAAATCCAAAATGCTGTTTGAAAAGGGCTACGAAAGCAATTGGAGCGATGAAATTTTCAAAGTCGGCATTGTCGCGTTGCGACAATTAGTCGTCTACAGGTTGACCTATCTTGACGGCGAGAAGGTGGAGGGAACGTTTTATGAACCTGAATTGCAACGCGTACGTCTTCCCGAAACTTTTAAAGATAAAAAACTACATGTTAAGGGTAAAGGCGCCAGAAAGAAAGTGTACGTGCGGTGGAAAGGTTACCCCGCCAAGTTTAATTCTTGGATTTCTGCCAGTTACGTTAGCGCCCTACCATGAAGGACCAGTTTTACATCACTTTGCCGAGTGAGAGCTCTATGGGATATTTCCTGAAAAATACCCTCGCTTATTTCAACACGCAACTACCCTACCGTCTTACACTCGACGGATAGTGGGAAGTCGCTCTCACCGAATTCCAATATCCGTGTTCTTTTACCACCGTACTCGAAGGTCAAAATATTGTATGGTACAATTGGGTTAACGCTAACGGTGTGGAACAAATATTCAAGGATCACATCCAGGCTGGAAATTACAGCACTATCCATGAATTGGTCAAAGTCCTAAACGAAGTAGAGGCGTTTAAAGGGGATTCCGGAGTTGTATTCAAGTACACAAAACCTAACAAAGAAGTGGACGTTGTTTCTTCTCAACCAAATATACAGCTGCTGACTCTATCTAGTCAACTAAGCTCGGTTTCGATTCTCAGACTAATCTGATCAAAGTCCCAAAGTCACCGTACGCCGCCAACATTCTACTAGGCTTGCCCTCGCAAATGTACATCTACACGGATATTTTCGATCCTCAGCCCACGGGTGACATTGTGGCAAAGCTTTTACGTATCGTTGGAATCAACGACATAAACTATCTCTACGGCATACATAAGACAGTTAGCTATGATCCGTTGCACTACGTGCCCCTACATAGATGGGAAATTGAAAGCCTGGAAATCAATATAAGAACAGACACTGGTTAACCTGTACCATTCGAGTTTGGAAAAAAGTGCGTGAAACTTCATTTTCGACGCGGCTTAATATGAACTGTCCCTACCAAAGATACTACGTCAACCAGGCTGGAACAGGAATATCTTCGATCTACCACGGTGTTACCTATCAACGCGGACATGGGATAGGAAGTTTTTCAGCGGCCTCTTCAAGAGCGTCGTACTTTTGCTGAGAAGCGGCGCTAAAGTCATTGGAAAACAGGCGCTTAATAGGGTATCGACATGCTTTCCGACGTCGCCAATCAGCGTCATCCTTTCAAAGAGGCCCTAAGGCAACGTGTCGGTGAGGCTGGAATAAAGCTGAAACGCAAGGCGGAGCAGAAGATCGTAACGCTGATGACCATCTCAGGCTATAAAGGGCGTCGTAAGAAGCACCGACGTCAGTCTTCTATCGTTGCCCGACGTAAAAAGGTCAAGAAAGAAGCGGTAGATATTTTCTACATCCCCAGTCCTGCGAGTGTTTAAGCAGTGAACTCTATCTCTTTTCCATCCCACCCACGCAAACAAGTCTTGAAAGTGGACAATGGATCCAGTACAAACCTGTCTCTTACCACACTGATGATTTTCCCATCGAATTTACAGTTACCGGTCAAGGCGAGTTCTATATCAATCTTTCACAGGCCATGCTCTATCTCAGGGCGGCTATTATGAAACCCAACGGTGTCGCTTTCACCGAGGTGGATCAAATCCTCCCGTCAACAAATGGTTGCATTCGTTATTCCCACAAGTGGATGTGTTTTTAAACCAAAAACTAGACTCAACACCTAGCATCACGTATGCTTATAGATCGTATATTGAAACGCTGCTCAATTACAACAGTGAAGCCAAAAGAACACATTTGACTTGCGGTCTGTGGTTCGTAGACAGCCACGGAACCTTTCAAGATGTTAACGCAGGCAACAAGGGATTTGAGGCCCGTCGCATTCTCACGGCAAAAATTAAGAAGGTTGATCTTTTGGAGTATCTACACGGTGATGTGTTTAACCAAGAGAAATACCTTTTGAACGGCACCGAACTCAAGAGTCCAATTGGTCCGTTCCAGAGACTGATTTAGTCTTATGGCCGTCCCTGAAATCCCGCACTTTAAGGTTCACATCGTTGAAGCCGTTCTTCTAGTGCGACGTGTCAAAGTAGCACTTTCTATACTGTTGGCACATGCCAAGGAATTAAACGTCAGTCCCTAAAAGTATCCATCACACGCGTGGAAGTAAAAACACTGACTAATCCTACGGGTGTGCAAGGGAAATCACTGGACAACGTAGTCAACGGACAATTACCCAAACGATGCATCGTGGGATTTGTATCAAACGCAGCGTTCAATCGAGACGCCCCCAAGAGCCCGTTACACTTCAAAACCTACGGCATGAACCATTTCTCGTTGTACGTGGACGGAGAACAAACTCCGTTGAAACCGTTAGAGGCCAATTTTTCAAACGGCACTGTTTTCTGGAATGGGTATTCATTTCATGAACGAAGGTAGCGACATCACACGGGAAGCCTTCCCTAAGGAATATCATCTTATGGCTTTCGATCTCACACCTAATCTGTCCGCCCACATGACATCGCATTGGAATTTGACGAGGCATGGCTCTCTGAGCATACGAGGTGAGCTTCAACAGAGCTCTCACCAAAACCGTCAACTGTATCGTGTACGGCGAGTTTGTCAACATCATCACCATCGACAAGGACAAAAACGTCGTGACCGATTATGGGAGTTAATACAAACGACTTCCCGCCCCTTACACCCGTCATTTAAATAATGGACGTCATTGTAGATTTCCAGAGTTTCATCGACGATAGCAAACAGTTTATCGTCAAGGAACTGAGTGCTTTATCTTTATACGGTACTTTACTTCAACATTGGGTGTCGAGGAACTTTCAGCCACTGCTAACATAACAAGCCGACTATATCGTCAATAAACTGCATGGTATTCCCTGGGATAGCGGTGATGTGGATTACAGCCTGCTCGAATCCCTCTTCTTCCGCGCCAAAACGCGTGCAGAAACCGTCTACGTCAAGGAAGCATAAAAGAAAATGTTTATAGCCAATTACACGCATACGCCCGTCGTAGATCTGTACAACAGAGGTTGTTCGTCGTTGAAAACACTTAAATTGGGCCGAACGATGTGCATGGCACATAGTTCTGTATGGAATTTCTGTTCGGCCTCCATCGTTTGGGGACTTCCAGATTGGATGATTGAAGATGGACACGCACATCTTAAGATGTGCACTGAAAACAAACCCGTGGTTCCGTTCTGAACGGTCGGGTGTTTTCCCTGCTGATCAATTACCCGCAAGAATAGCGCAACCTGCCGCTCTCGTCATCAACACGGATCCACATACCAAGCCTGGGAAGCAGTTGGTCATTATCTTTATCGACAAGAACGGCGTGGGAGTATACTTTGACAGTTATGGTTTTCCACCCCGTATAAAGTCACATCTGGCATTAATACGCAAAAACACTTCCCGCACGTCTCATAACACGCTACAACTTTAAAGCATAGCTTCAGATGTTTGCGGCCATTACTGTCTCATGTACCTTATCTATCGCGCCAAGAAAATTCCGGTGAAAACTTTCCTAACTCTATTCTCGTCCACCAATCATACAGGCGACGACGCTAAGGTGGTATTACAACACATTTTTCAAGACTGTGGGGTTCTGCCACCTCTCAAGAGGCTGCGTCCAATCAACGAGCGCCTACAAAAGGGGCGTTCCAGCCATAATAACGACAGTCATCAAAGCGATAAAACATCATGGAAGGTCAAGACGTTTGCACCCACAAAGTAAATCCGGTGAAGCCTCTCGCCATCACCCGTATTTTAAACACTTTGTTCCCACTAGACGAAGTCAACGCCAAGCGAGTCATCGTTGGCATGAGTGTCAAGAACAACTTTACGCCCTATGTCCAGCTAGAAAAATGCGGAGGGAATTGTGCGGTGTTTAACCGTACAGAGTGGCAAAGAACTGGGCAGCTACAAGTCGGTCATATCAAAGTTTTTCAGCAACACGCAACCTTCTTTGAAGATTAGTCTGACAGATCATGAAATCTCTCTGAGACGCATGTGCGTGCGGTGACTGTATGGTCGTCATCAGCGAGAAACAAGACGCCAGACTCAAACGGGTCGCCTATCTAGCACTTAGCTGGGCGCGTCCTTGTGAGGTGCGGGACCTCATCAACGTCGCCGTCAACCGACGGGATATGTGGTCGACACCTGTCGCATGATATTGCAACGATTTGATCAACACACTCGTCGTGGATGTATGCGACACGCTAACAGAATCAGCGGATGTCATCGATCTCGAACAGTCTACGGTGGAAACGCACATCAGAATCCTGGTTCTTATCAGTGCCACGTCAAGTCGTCGGTTTGGAATATTACATGCTGGATTGTGAACTAAAAACAATTTTACTAACACATTTAAGAGACACTGTAGAAAAACGTATGAACGAATATATGCGTCATTCCTGTAAAAGTCTATAATAAATATTATGTATATCTGTGAAATCTTTAATGTAAGTCTGTGAAATTGTTAATGTATTGTAGCATTTGGCTACAAGTAGATAGTCAAGTTGAAGAATTAAATACAACTTACCCTATTACACCGTACCCGCGCCTTGGACTACGAGCCGCAGAGGAACACATCAACACGAGTGAACATAGTAATTGCACGTTATAGACTGACCACTTCCGGCAAGGTTCAAACCACGCCCGGCAGAGTATGCCATTACCCTACAGTCCAAAGATCTTAGACAGTGAAGAGAAGTGTTCTCGAAGAGTCCAGTTGGTTGGAGAGTGTTCTTTATGTTATTATTGCCGCGTGCGTCCCCTCCCTTTTGTTACCCATATGTTTTCGCCCCACCCTTTTTCCTATTCTCCAATGTTCTCTGGGTTATTGCATATATAGTGCTGGCGGGGCTGCTTGTCGGCACTCTTGGGCTTTACTCGATTGGAGGAGTAAGAAGCTTAGGCTTCAGTATCACAAAATGTAAGATCTAAATTTCATTTCGTATATGTAATTCTTTAAAACTTTTTTATGTTTGTATTTTTCATATTTTCAAAATTAATCTTTTCGGCAATTAATAAAATTTCAGAAATGGGGATTTATGGACAAATATAACTTATGTCAATATTGAACTTAAAGTCGATTGTTCTGGTATATATCAATATGGTCTTAAATGTTTTCATTGGATATCGATTAATTGTATATTGTTTTTCATTGGGCATCGACTAATCGTAAAGATAACTTGTACTATTTAATGAAACGGACAAATTGTAATATGAGGACTAATATTAATGATTTATTCTCTTTAACGTACATTGATCTTGCTTATTACATATATATTGAAACCGGTTTACTTAAATTTAAAATATTATGCTATTTGAACTTGGTTACTAGATTTGTTAAATGTTTTTGGTGTATCTGGGAATATATATATTGTAAGGTTAGAAATGTTGAGGAAAGTTACAGGTACCTAGTTATGAATTATGAAAATAGATTTATGATGGACAATATATTTTTGTTTGGCGAGAGTCGCATTATTCTATTAGTCAGTTCCATGTGTAATGGAGATAGTTAGATATTATTATTCTTTTCTATCGTATTAATTACAATTTTTTTACATTCTACTTTAACTTTTGTTGTGGTTCTATGATCTTATATAATGTAAAACTCTTTTCCGTCTGCCTGCTCGGCTATTTCTCTCTATATATTTAATATTTAAATATTTTATTATTTACTTATAAAATATCAATATATCGTTACTTATATGTTTAATTATGATAGTTTGCAATAAATACCAACAAATGAGTTCAAGTTTCCTTAATGTAGTCGTACCCTTAATTCATGATGTCCTTACAAATTGTTTTTATGCTAGCACTTAACATTGTTTTGTGGACGACCGTCAGCTAACCTTTCCCGCAACTTGTGTAAGTTGCGTGTTCTGAGTTTCTTATGTCGATTCTCAGGCATTCTAAGCAAGAACTCCAGCCGCTCATTCTTGTTGCCTTTTCTGCCTACCCTTGTATGTAATTTTGGACATCCAATTGCGCTGTTGCTCGCTAGGATGGTTCAAAGTGTCTGTAAAACCTTTAATGTACAATAAATATATATTTTGTAATATTGTGTTTTATTCACGCAAAACCTGTTTGGTCCTTACACGTAGTGTAACCATGTACAAGTCTCGACTTGTCGAGCCGGCAAACTGGCACCAAACATGAACAGGGTCAATGACCTTTTGTACTAGCTCACAGTTTCAAGGTCACGATCTATTCTTGTCTCAACTTGTCTTGTCGAGCCGCCAAACTGGCGCCAGCCATCAGGGGTTGCGACAGTGCGATGACGTCATTTGGAAAACCCATTGCCGAGGGGGAGGGTTTCCAGAGTTAATGACCTAGCTTATGGTTTCAAGGTAACGATCTATTCCTGTCTCGACTCGTCTTGTTGAGCCGCCAAGCTGGCGCCAGTCATCAGGGAAACCCCATTGTGACATCATTCAGGGTCATGATCTATTCTTGTTTCGACTTGTCTTGTCGAGCCACCTAACTGGCGCCAGTCATCCGGGAAAACCCATTACCACATAGGGGGTTGTAACACAGGGAAAACCCATTACCACATAGGGGGGTTGTGACACATGCCTTGAAGGAGGGGGAATAAGGGGAAGTGAAAGGGGTCTCAAGGCAGGGGAACCATTTCTCACACTCTACGCTAAGCGGTCATTGGGAAAGTTTCGTGCCATGTATTCCGGGAATGAAAGGCCTACAAACAGCTACCAGCTGGTCTCATTCTACGCTAAGCTGCCGTAGGGAGATGTTGTTGCTGTGTATTCCCGCGCCCGACGCCGTGGACCACAGGCCAATAAATAAAAAATAAACTCCAAAGCCCATCCCAATCCTACCCAGGCATAAAAAAAAACCATGATCTCACATAGTAAACCAATATAAAAAACCATTGATCACACATAAAAAACAATGGAACATGAACCAACATTCTTGGAACACTGGAAAAGGGTCGGGGAGGGGGTCAGGGTGAGGGGGGAAAGCCAACAGCCAATCAGAGAGCGAGGGGGCGTGGTCTTGTGACCAAATCCAACCAATCAGTGGCGGGGTCAAAGGTCAAATTGTGACCATACGCCCCGCTAGGTAGTAACCTATATGTTTTCGTTGACCACAATGTGATGGATAGCGGGATGAAACCTGTTTTGTCATTCCTAGGTAAGCTTTAGTTTTATATTTAAATTTTAACTAAGTATTCAAAATGCTAATGGACTCACTTTATGATTATTTTAATTTGTGGTATCGGTAGCTGGGTGATTTTGGTATAAGAAAATATTATTTATGGTACTAATTTAATCAGAAAATACTGAAAATTTAGATTTTCTCCAATTCAGATAACTTCTTTTTTGTATTGGTTTAGGAAATGTTTAGTTCCCTATTTCATCCAAATCGGACTCAATTTGAACGTTTCATCTGCCATCTTGGATGTTTTAAATTTTTTGTTTCTCATATATATAGCATGCTAAATAGCGTCAATGACAAATTTTAGCTCTCAAGGAATCAATTTGTATGTTTCATCCACCAGTTTGGATTTGCCATATTGGATTTTACAAGTCTCAGATTTTTCTCATAAATATGGCATGCTCGAAAATGTCCATCCAAATTTCAGCTCTCCACGAATCAATTTGTACGTTTTGTCCCTCATTTTGGATCCACCATCTTGGATTTTCTCATAAAGATGGCATACTCCATAGCGTCCATACCAAATTTCAACTCTCTTAAGGTATCGGAAAGTGGGAGAAAGAGCCCTGGAAAGACATTCAGATATCACATAGATTTTATATATTTGAAAGATTTTTAAAGTAATAAATGTTTTAGGTACTATTTGTGGAACTGTAAAAGGCCTAAGAAACATTCTGTACAACCATCTCATGTAAGCAGAATGCCATTTCTAAGAGAGGCATTTTTTTAACAAGCGAGAAACAAAATCTCTCAATTTGTTTTAGTGTTTAGGCTGTTATAGACAAGTATTTTAATTCCTTGAGTTTTCTTAATTTTTAATTCAATTTCATGTTTATCATGACATCAAAAAAATCCCTGACTATTCCATGTTTCCAGTGCTTGTAGCCACTATTCATGTTGGTAATCAAACTATAAAGTTTTATGTGGGAATTTCTTTGAATAATCTGATTTAATTAATTGTAGGAATTAGAATACATCTATTTAACTTTACAAATTAATTTTTAAAATATAGATAATCTTACTAATATTTCTATTTGTTTCATCATACTGTATTATTTACATAAGAAAGTTAGACTCCTCTATTAGCTATTTGGAATAGTCCTCATCTAGACACGTTTTGAAAATTAGACTTATATACAAGCTATTTGGATACCATTAGAATATATTTAGTGGTCCGCACCCACACACATTTTCTGAAAATTATATTGCTAAAGAAGCTATTTGGAATATGCTTACCAGCAATTTTTTGAGATCTGAATGCCCTAGTCTAGACCCGGAACTGTTTTGAAAATTGGCTCTAGAAGCTATTTAAGGCAAATAATTGAATATTGGATGCCACTAGAAGCTATTTGAAGTGGTCCTTGCCTGAATATTTCCTGAAAATTAAACTTCTCTACAAGATATTTGGAGTGATCCTCTCAACCTATAAAATCCGTTTGGAGTTTGAGGAAGTTTGAGGAGGTTTCAACTTCATTTTCGATAATATTGGAGGTGAATGAAACGAAGCTGTCCAAAAAAAAGTCTTACTATTTGAATTCTGAATGATAGTGCGTTTGCGTACTGACCACCATTTGATTAATTAGACCAGACTTTTGGCAGCTGTGTAAATTCCAAAAATATGTAAAGTGATTTTTCTGGAAATTTAATATAAAGTCGAGTTTAGAAAAATTTATGTAGCTTAGTTAGGTCATACCTTTGAATAATCTCTTAATATATTTAAATTCCTGACAAAAAACATAATTCAATCATTATTTTCAATTTTTTTTTCTCAAGCTGCTCTAAATTGAAGAATAATTAGCATAATGTATTAAATATAGAAACTCCGCAACAAACGCAAACCTTCACAATGTTGGCGCACTGAGTCCCTTTTCCAGCCCCGGGTCCTCCAAGAACAAACACCACGGCAGGCTTCTTCATTGAGCTCATTGTTAGCTTACTGATGCTCCTCAAAAAATTTGCAAAAAACATGCAATCTGAAAACAAAATAAAGAAGCAGCCTAAATTATATTTACATAAACACAGTGTGAGAAAGCAAAGAAACCAAGGAGACATGGCTATATTAAAGTAAATATGCTTTCTATAAATAACTCTCACTGGGGTTTCTTGAAAATAGTTTATAAATTTGGATATAGAGTACACTCAAAAACATCAAATAATAGGGCTGTATTTTTTAACTCAAATATACTGGAGACTCGGTTGCGGCAAAACAACAAGAACCCGCGGAGGGCCACCCTTGAATAGAAAAGGGATAAAGGACAAATTATAAAGAATAACTACTCTGGTGATATAAGCACTTACCTCTGCTGTTGCACTCGCGGTCACCTTATAGCTTTGGTTGAATATAGATTCGGAAGGGTTGGGTGGTTATATATGGAAAGGTCGAGATAAGAGAAGGATATTGCTTTAACATGCAACCATAAAATGTTCAATATTAGCGCGAAAGAGAGCGAGTAAGAGTTTAAAGTATTTAGTTGCGTGGCCCAGTGGAAGATGGTTTTCTTTCTGTTTTAATAACCTAACTGTAGGTGACCTGGCGGTCTAAGGGTAAAGTGTCAGATCCGAGGTTCAAACCTCAGTCCCGGCACGTTTTTATCTGATTGCCAAACCCTTCCTTCACCTCTGAAAAGACGTGTATTAATTACAACTTGTGAATGTGTGGAATGCTTGGCCTCCACCGTGGTTCGGATTCCACGTTAAACGGTAGGTCCTCCATTTCATCTCACAATCACCCTAACATTACACATTAGCGTAAGTGCGTATAACCCTAAGGGGTAGTAAGACGCGGTGCTATTAATAATAATAATAATAATAAGAAGAAGAAGTAGAATAAGAGGGGTTTTGTCCTGCATGGGAATGACAACGGTACCCTTTTTATGGGAACGGACTCTACAGTCCACTTGGCCCTGGAATGCAAGGTATGCAAATACTCGGTTTTCCATCTATTCCAGTAGTCCTGAACAATGCGGTCAACAAGTTGAAAGCGCCGCAGGCGGTTAATCTGTTCCCCAGTCAGGTCAGGTGCAAGCAGATACTCAACTGTAGATCCAAGTGTGAGGAAGTGAGCTGGAGTGAGTGCGACAGGTGAATTAGGCTCACTGCTCAACACACACAGTGGTCGACTATTCAAGATCGCCTCAATTTGAATAAGGGCGGTGTTGAGCTCCTCATAGGTCAAAATGTGATTTCCTATTAAGCGTTTTAGGTTATCTTTTACACGACGGAAATTTCATTCCCCTACGCCTCCAAACGACGGAGCTCCACCAGGATTTATCTTCTACTCAATATATCTGGCGGATTACTCATTACCTAAGACAGAGGTGAAAGCTTGTGACGACAGAAACTCATCCAACTCAATAAGTCGACGGTGAGCTCCAACAAAATTTCTTCCTCCATCTGAAAGAATAAATTTACAAGGACCCCGACGTGAAAGGAATCGCTTGAAGGCGGCCAGGACACATTCAGTCGTACGACCGACACGATTTAAATGTGAACTGCTTTAACGGCAAGACATTTGAAAAGGCAGATATATGCTTTGGGGAAATTGCATTGACCTCTTTGTCTGAGCGGGGTAATACGAAAGGGACCAGCGTAACCCAATCCGATGCGTTGGAAAGCTCGAAGACCATCCACTCTCTGTTCAGGCAATGGAGCTAGGTTTTCCTTGACTAGGCCTCCAGATTTCGTCATGATAATGCTGAGCTTGGATTGGGCATATCCAGAAGTCTTCGGCACGACAAAGTTCTTCCCTATAATAGTGATATATGGTTTACGGAGATTTGTTCGGGTACATACGGGATAAACGTATGCGGTGACGCTCAACCTACGCTAGGTATGTTTCAAGATAGATTCTAAAATATTTTAGGTGGTGCGGTGCAAACTAGAGCAAGCACTTTGGAATCTGTTTCACAATGCAATTCATCCACATTATCATTAGATGAGGATGTGGGCCATCGTCCCTCGTCCTCTCTAAGCCAAGTAGGCCCAGAGAACCACAGCGGATGGTGAAGTAGAACTGGCGGACTAGCACCGTGGGACAATACATTAGCAGGATTATCTTCACCCCGAACATGCCTCCAATGCTGCAGTCCAATATTTTCTGAATTTAAATAATGCGATTGCTGACAAATACCTTCCAACGTTAGGGATCAGATTGAATCCAGTGGAGAACAACCTTTGAATCTGTAAGCGCGATTATGTTAGAAAAAGTGTGACGTTTACTATAACTATCAATCACAAACCGTAGTATATTAGACAACAAAAGTGCAGCACAAAGCTCTAATCGGTGGATAAGTGACCTTGGATTTTGCACAAAGCAAATTTATTCGAACAGGAAAATGATGAATTTCAGAGCAGATATAAATTCAGGCTCCATATGCTTTAGCGGAACTATCAGCAAATCATATTAATGACGTCATGGCGCCAGATGTGACACCTATGTGGCGGGAAAAAGAAATTGCGTTCAAGAGGGGAAGTTACTTTTTGACGTTCTCCCACTGCTCAACTGTGACAAATGGGTGAGAAGTATGATGAGGGTAATAAGTCCCAGTGGATCAAAAATACGGGCAGCAACTAACAAAATGTTGCGTTTGGTGCAAGGCTGATCAAGAGCTTCCACAATACTAGAAAAGGAATCACATGATGGAAGCCATTGAAATCCAAGAACCTAAGTACTGGGATCCTTATCAAAAGAAATGGAATGTGGAAGACGTGAACTCTCAAGAACACACATCATAAAACTTTCCTAATTGGAGCACCATTTAGCAAATGCGAAACCTGCGGATTCGAACATAGAACATGAGTTTCTCAAGAAGAATATGCAGTTCCACTTCCGTGTCAAAAGAACCCGTCACGTCATCTATGTAGACACCCCTGTCGATTATTTCAGAGTCTATTGGATATCTCTTTCTCTCTTGGTTGGCCAAAACGCTCACCACATTTTTAAGCAGATACGGCGCACTAAAAACACTAAATATGACCGTATTTATCTCATAAACTTCTATTGGTTCAGATGAAGTGGCTCTCCAAATGAAACGTTGAAATTGTCGATTCGATAGAGCCACCCAAATTTGCAAGTACATGAGGCAAATATCAGGAGTGAATACGAAACTAAACAATCTAAAATGAAGTAATATTTCTACTAGGTCTGCTTTCATCTTTGGGCCTTCGAACAACAATTTATTCAGAGAGTATGAAGAGCTACTTGGTGCGGATTTATTCCAAACCATTCCAAGTGGAGTAGATACGTGACCAGGACGATGAACTCCATGATGCGGCATAAAGTAGCCCTCTTCAGAAACTGCAGAAACCTATCCAGCTCTGGATATAATGCCATCCCTAATATACGCGTTCATGAGACTAAAGTATAACTTATGTACTTCAGTTTTGAGAAGCCTACGTTCCAGAGAAAAACTTGCTTACAGCACTCGCCTTTTAGGTACCAAGTAGTTTGGCAGATTTACTGAAAGGAAGACGAACTGTGAACCTACCCTCATCTCGTGTGTACGTTTCTATGAAGAAACGTTCACAATGAACGTCCTCCGGACGAACAATTTCTCGATGTGGAATTTCTTCTAGCCTCCAAAATGTTTCAACTAGAGAGTCTAAAGATGTCTGAGTAAATAAACACACACTCCCCAAATTTACAGTGGCAGATTCAATGGCGGCTCGACCCATGATATATCCAAGAGCGGTTTCAAAAGCCACAGGTGTCCCAGCGGGCCCTAAACACCGTTTATTACCAATGATAAGCGGCCATAGCTCAGCTCCAATCAACATATCGACCTCTTGCGGTTCATGCATTTTTTCATCAGCGAGAACTATATTCTTCGAGTGTGCGAGCTGGTCAAATGAAATATGTGCAGTTGGAAGAAAACCAGTGAGATCAACCACCAGTGCGTGAGCAACAAAATTATGACAAGGATCTAACTTCGAATGAAAATTCACTGTAGTATAGGCGGTGACATCAAATGGTGATGAACCAATACCTTTGACTTTGGAATGGAAGATTTCCACTGAGAGACCTAGCCTAGCATAGACCTTGCATGCAATGAAATGAGACACATATCTTCCGTTCATCAAACTACGAAGTGACTGTACTACACCATTGTGACCTCTAAATAGTATAGTTGCGGTACCTACAAGAACTGTGGAAGGTGTACCCCTTGAGGGGTTGGTTGCACACAACGAATGCGTAGGATTGGTGCTCTCCGATATCCCAACTGGTTGAGGAATGTGGTTGAGCGAAGTTGGTTTCACCCCCTCACCTCCACTACGATGAAATGTAGGTGCGGTGCAGTTGTTGCCAAACGTAGAGGTTGCGGTGCAGTTATTACCAAAAGAAGAATTTGCGGTGACTTCAAACTGTCTATGAAGTAAGGTGTGATGCTTACGATTACAAGACAAAATATGACAAGTTTTTTCTGATCTACAAAACTTGGAAAGGTGTGAAACCGATAAGCAATTGTAACATACACGATTTGACTGTATATAGTCCCAACAATCATCAATGTTCATTTTGCGAAAAGTGGGACAAGAGTAAAGAGGGCGAACTGGCCTGTGAATTGAGCGCACACAAACACCCACGGAACCCTTGCTTCTACCAACAACGGTGGAGCGGTCAGCATCAGAAGCGGCAGGACCTTGTACTATAAAGGAATGCTTTTGTCCTGTTTCTTATGAAAAGGGACCATTTCCTCATTATTAGTTTTAAAACGAAGTGAGATTGCGGGTGTTACCAACATGATTCAATCAACTAAATTGTTTAACCTGATGTTTCACAAAATTAACCAAGTTTCCAAATTTTGGAATACCGTTGGAACGTTCAGTATTTTCAAATGCTCTAACAGTTGTGGAATCTAGCTTTTTTTTAAAAGCTATGTACAAAATAATTATGTCAGCTAGATTAGGAGTTTTTAATTGTTGAAGTGCGTTAAATGGTACAACAAAACCTTCCAAGAAAGAATTAAGATAATTTTCTGATTCAAAATTAATTGTTTTTAATTGAATAATTTTATCAAGGTAGACGTAAGCTAGAGTCCGTTTATCCTTGTACCTATCTGTTAAAACTTTTAATAACAATGCATAACTCTCTGCTGTGGGAGGTACAGACGAACAAATCGTAAGCTCATAACCAAATAATTATCTTTGTCTAATTCTGTTAGAGAGTGGTTATCACCCACCATTTGCTTGAATAGTTGATAAAATTGCGACCATTCTTCTAGAACCCCGCTATATGTGGGAACATTTAACCTGGGTAAATATATATATATATATCTTGTGTTGTAGTGTAATGCACCTCAGTGGCAGCTGACGCAGATGGATGCATAATTGAAGCAAACTTGTCATTAATAACAACATATAAATCTTCAAAGGCATTAATAGAGCTAAAGTTAGGTACATGATCCTTATTTAATTCAAACTCCAGCTCATTAATTTTGTCCAAAACATCGATAAACCCACTACTTAAAGTATTGATTGATCTGGCTTTCGCACGGAATTTAGAACTTAATGCTTGATCCTTAGATAATTTCTTACTTAGTTCATAAATAGATTGAATTCGAGAAAATATTGTTTCCTTTTTATGAATTTGAATGTTTAACTGCTGCTATATTTTGGTAGTCATAATTGCTGTTAAAGTGCAAGCGATCGAAATCAATGACAAAAGAATGCACTTGACGACAATGAGGAGAATGGGGCATATTGTAACAAACTAATATTTAAAGTGGTGGTAACAAAATACTGAAATAATTAATGACAAAACAACGCTACTAATGACAATCAAATATGTGTACAAATGTAAGCACAATCAATGTGGGAAGTGGTGGTAGCAAAATACTGATATAAATTAATGACAAAACAACGCCACTAATAATAATAATACTTAGCACCACGTCTTACTACCCGTTCGGGTTGTACGCTTGAGTAATAATTAAGCTAATAGGTTAATAATTGGGAAGGTTGAATATAGAGGAAGTGAACCCACGTTTGCGTGGAGGTAAAGTGGAAAAACATTTTAAAAAACACTCCCCGTTCACACGAGCGAGATTCAAAACTCAATCTCCCCGTCCTCGGCTGTCTAGCTGAACAGGAAACTAGCGCGTTAGCTAACTACGCCAAAAAGGCGGGTAACGCCACTAATGACACAAGCAAATGTGTGTGTGACATATGTAAAGACAATCAATGCGGGAAGCAGTTGTAACATTAGCGTGTACTGCTAATATGACAATGTTACTACCCACCCCTAAACAAGCTGCACTCTGATGTTCCAACGGAGTGAGCTTGCAATGCTCTGATTGGCCCGTGCTGTACTAAGACAAGACCACTCATATTCATTGGCACCGGTGTGGCGTACGTGATCAAACCTGCGTAGCTCTACCACTGCTCGTCTTGTTTCTTGGAATTCGTGTTTTGGAAATGAGTCGAATGCAGCGGCTGGATATCAAGACAACAAGAACCTGGCGTCCGCGATGACAACAAAGCAGCCTTCTAACCTGATGTTAGCGAATGACGTAATAACAAAGGAAAACTCCCACCTTCCCACCTTGCAGCTAGACCTATATAACGAGGGAACACAGACAATATCGAAGACCATTACATCCGCCACTTCCACGAGAAGTCTTATTCAGGATGGCTGATAATAATATCTTTGTTCGAATCTTTAAACTACATATTGCTGCAATGGGTTTAATTTTCTTGAATACTTTGGTTTAGTTTGTTATGGAAATTTGTCAGTGTAGGCATCGGTAATGTTTTTCTAAATAGTTTTTATTTTTAAACGTAAATTCTGTTATGGAGCACTTAATGTTTCCTGTTGCCGCATGGGCGCTAGTATCTATTTATTTTTCTCGGTTTAGATATGTAGCCACATTTCTATGTTCTTTTTGTGGTTTGCAATATTTAGGTTAAATATTAAATTTTTGTTATCAGTAATAACTTAGTTAATGTTAAAGTAACTTATTATTGTTGATTAATATGGTTTTGCCTTTAATATTCGCCGATTCATTTAGGCAAAATTTACCAGTTTTCTTATTAGAAATTTAAATGCGGGAATCTTGTTTAATTCTTTAAAAGGTTACGAGAGTAATGGTTCCGCGAAGGTTTGAATTTAGTCGGGAAGTCAAACCTTTGTGCTTTAAGTAAATATCTGGTGCAATATTTAAATTTAAATTTAAATTTATTCCTTAAATTTAAAACTGTTTTGTCTGTATTCACAGGTGTGAATCTGACGCGTTAAAAAACCACATTTAAAAGAGACCCATTAAGCTTTTTATGAACTTTTACAATTTTTAGGAGTTAAAACTTTAAGTAAATATCTGGTGCGATATTTAAATTTAAATGTATTCCTTAGATTTAAAACGGTTTTGTCTGTATTTACAGGAGTGAATTTGACGCGCTGTAAGCCATTTAAAAGAGGCTCATTAAGCTCTTTGCAATCCTTGTAATATTTAGAAATTTAAATTTTTGAGCCTAATTTTGTTTGATCTTAATTCACTGTGGTGAATTAGAAGCTTGTATATCATTTGTTTGATCTTAATTCACTGTGGTGAATTAGAAGCTTGTATATCATTTAGAATAGTTTATTCAAATATTACCAACAATTTTGTTTATTTCATTGGTCTCTTCTAGACAAGTTTATATAATATAATTATATACCTTAAAATTTTTGTAACGTACTGCGCATGAAATAAATTGCCATAGTTTATTTATTTTCCAACACACTTCAGTTTGACTTGTAAGGCCATGCAACTTGTTGTATTAACACTGTTTGTTATTTTGAATAAATTATTCAAATATTTTTTTAACCTCCAACTGTTTTACTTTTTCACATTATTATTCCCGTTTTTCCTTTTTAGTCTATTGTGGCCGTAACTAAATAGAGTGAGAACGGAGCGGTACACGGTGTTAGCCAGTGATTTAAACGAAATTATTGTACGAAGGTCATTTCCCCACTTGCAATAAGTAAACAACACACAGTGTAAAAAAAAAAAAGACACGCCCTAGAACCTTAAACAGTGCACAAACTGTAATAATTGTTGACAATGTTCTAGACCTTTCCTGATAAATCCAAAGAAAACACGATCTCAATCCGACCTTGGGGACCAATTTCATGGAGACGCGGTTGCGGCAAAATATTAAAAAGAACCCGTAGGAAAGAGATAAAGGACAAATTATAAAAAATTCTCTGGTGAGAAGCACTTTACCTCTGCTGTTGCACTCGCGGTTACCTTATAACTTTTGTTGAATGTAGATTTGGAAGGGTGGGGTGGTTAGATATGGAAAGGTCGGGATAAGAGAAGGGTATTTGCTATAACATGCAGTCATAAAATGTTCAGTATTAGTGCGAAATACAGCGAGTAAGAGTTTAAGGTGGTTAGTTGCGTGGCCCAGCGGAATATGGTTTTCTTTCTGTTTTAATAACCTAATTGAATGTTTGTCCGGGAGTCGGCAGTTCGCATATAGGATGACAAAAAAAACTCAATAAACAAAAACATTAGTATCATAGATTAAACAAAAAATAAATAAATAAACACTGGTTATACAACACACATCTACAAGGCGGGTGGGATACCTCTCCAAAGAGAAGAAATACACTGGGAAGTGGGCGGTCAAACTGAACCAATCTAAACAGTCGGTCGAATAAACATAGCACTAAAACCAAGAGGGAGAGGAGGAACGAAATCAATCCACCAACAAGAAAAAAAGGTCATGAGGCTTTACCTCTGGTGGCATTTCCAAAACAACCAAAACGGCCACAGCATATACTGTTGGGTGGTTTGGATAAAAACAAGCAACTACTTTGGAATAAATACTTGAAAACAATGGAGCTCAGCATTAAAAGAAGTTACTGTACTCTCTTCTTGTTTTTCATATACCACAGCTGAGAAAATATAATTATGCAAACATGGGGCTAATTTTTTTTTTTTTTCTTTTTTCATTTTACCATTAGTTCAGGTTATCTTCATATTTAAAAACTTTGCATATTTAATGCACCACATCCATCCTCCTTGGCTATCAGAATAATTTATTTATAAAGTATGATGATGAAGGTATAAATAAGAGGAACTGTGGTCACATTTGTTTGGAGTGAGAGTGAAAAGATATTTGGAAAAATATATCTCTGTACACTTAGCTGGGTTTCGAACCTCGACATCCTTGCCAGCTATAAACCGAACACGATTAGGTCAATGTCATGTGTTTATTACTAAAGGTATAAATAAGTGAAATGTTTTGTCCAGGAACGATCAAAATGTCGATATTTTAAAGGACTATCCAATTATATTTTTTAAATTCCCAGTTGCGAGAAAATAGGTAGAAAAAACTTTAGATGAAATTAGAGAAAAATATTAATGGGCCATTTCAGTGAAACCATTAAACTTTCCATATTTCTTGAAATAATTTGTTATACATAGTATGTAATAAAAATGAACTAATTGACAACATAATATTGTGCTCATGTGCATTGTCAGTTTTAAAATTAAATATCAAACTAGTATTTACTGAAATTAAATGTGAAAATGCGGTAACGACTACCGTAATTACGGAAGCTCAGATGGAAAAAAAATCACTAAACAGAGATCAACCTCATGTTTCATTCGTTTATTTAAAAAGGTGTTGTGCTGGTTAGCCCATGTTTTCTTTATTAAACCTGTGCAATGAAAAATAATCACAAAATGAACTGCTCTATATTACTTGTATATTTTTGTGTGTTGAAAACCCCAATATACTCAGCCATTATGTTCACGCGTTTGCTACAATAAACAAAGATACCGAATGAGGTAACTAAAAAAAATATGAACATTTACTTCCTTGTGAAAGCAAACTTTAAACTGTAATCATACAAAAATTTGAGTATTTGCAATGCAGAAAACATAGTTGGAGTTTTAGGAAACAAGAGTCTGCTGTGCTTACAATCTCACAAGCCCTATCAAAAGAAAGGTTTTCACTAACAAATAAGGCAAAGATATGAGATCTCTCGCAATAGACTGATTTGCTGTGATGGGGAGATTGGGGTTCAAATCAGAGTCCTATGTGCTTGGGGAGATTTTCCTAAGTTGTTTCCCACCCTCTCTCCATGCATTTGCAGGTACATTACCTCTACATTTATCTTCCTCATTACTATCTTAGTAGTGTAAATTAAGGGACTAAACCAAACGGGCGATAAGACGCATTGTGTATAAAATAATAGATTTAAATATACAGTACTGATCCCAAGGCCAGTGAGAGGAAAGATAGTTTAGATGCCAAAATTAATACAGCAGACATAATATACAGGTGTAGATGAATACATGTTACAAGCTTCTAGGGTATGTAGGGGGTCCAAAGTAGACGAACTTTAAATAAGGAACTCTTGCCCGAGAACGCACTGTTTGCGCGTTATAGACTGGAATTATTTGGACAAAATCAAATGATTAAGATATCACCGCGTCTTGTTACTCCAATGAGGTAGAGATGTGGAAGGAAGCATTTTAGAGATAGTTTACCCGCATTTGCATGGAAGGAAATTGCGAAACAATTAAGGAAAAACGCATTCTCAGTAGACGTGACCAGAATTCGAACCCCGATCCCCCCGTCATCAGTAAGCCAGAATAACACGAGAGTGACGCCCTAGACCAATCGGCCAATGAAGTGGGTTTTTCGACGTTTGAAATGACACATTACACTTAACCAAATTGTACGTCTTTGTTACCTAAAATAACCAAATTTATTAGTTGATTTTTTAGCGCCGCGTCTTACTACCTATTCAGGTTATATGCATATGTACTAATTACACTAATGGGTTAGAGTTTAGGAAGGCTTAATTGAGAGGAAACACATTTGGGTTGAGGGAGAGTGGAAAACCATTTTGTAAAAATCAACCCGAGATTAGCGCGTTAGACAGCGTGGCCACCGAAGCGGGCAATTAAATATTGAATAAGTGCTACTAGCCAAATGGGCAATAATATGTGATAAAATAAAAGTAGAATATAATACATACAACAAATAAATGAAACCATTTTGTACAAGTACACAATATAGTTTTCAACCTTTCTTTTGACAATGAAGTTCCTTTAACGAAACCTGTTCAGGTAATCCAATGGTCTAGTAGGTGTCACTCTCGCAATAGACTAGACTGCCGATGACAAGAAGATCGGGGTACGAATCCTGGTTGGATGTATTGAGGCTGTGTTTTTCCTAAATGGTTTAACACACACACACTCCCCTATATAAAAATGCATAAACACTCCCTCAAAATTCAACCTTCCTCATTCCTAACACATTTGCGAAACTTGTTCATATGATTATAAACCAAACGGGTAGTAAGATGTGGTTTAAAAAAATATATAACAAATTACAATTCAACGGAATCAAACACAGGGATTTTGGCTTCGCGTACCACTGTTCTACTATCTGGTTATCCTGGCTCATCTCGTATTTAGGGTCATCTTTTACTAGTTGATGTGTTGAGTCTAGTAAAGTTATAGTTTACATATAGTAACAGGTAAAAGTAATATTAGTTATTCATTGTTACATCAAAGTGAGATCAGTAATCTATGGTGATATTTTAGTAAAATACAATAATAAATAGAAATGTGTCATTTTGTTTCAAAATATTTTATTTTTTTGTTTTTAATAGGGAAAAGAACCGACGTGAAGAATGCTTATTTCTGTGTCTCACTCATAACTTCCCAACTAATTTGTAGATATCGACCAAAATTGAATCACACATACATTCGCTGGTTTTGTTTTTGATCTCCCATAGGACTGCCTTTTTAGAGGCAAGAATATTAAAGGTAAAATAATGAATTATTTAGTGTAAGTTAAAGCTATAAAAGTATCACAATTCTACTAGCTGCGCTGAATAAATGTAATTAATGAGCCTTATTCTGACAAGTAAATATTAAAACCTAAAGAGTAGAAACTAATCTAAAGTATTTTGAAACATAATAAAATAATGGTGGTGAAAATGAACAAACAATTTATACCATTTTGACCAAACTTGGAAAGCATATACTACTACTCACATAGTTCATATTTAATATATTATGAAATTTTTAATATCAGCTTGTGTGTTCAAAATTTGGTAAAATATTAATTTTAGCAGATTTGATATTATTTTGACCCAACTCTGTAAATACGCATTCCCTTTAAAACAAATACATTATTTTGATTTTTATCCTGTGGTGGCAAATTTTAATCATACCAAGTGTGTCAAAATTTGGCAAACTTTTTAGAGAGGGGAAATAATCCTTTGATCCGAATCTAATTACACTTAATTGGTTACATTGTATTATCTTAGGGCGTAATTCATTAATTATTATTTGTCCCCAAGTCCAATTTTTTTTTATGAGATAACATAAAATCAGTTCCACCTCATTTTAACGAAATCTTGGAATCAAAAATATATACCTACCTTTGTAACTTGCGTACAATGCCATATTAATGATTACTAAATTTGAGCATTTCTAAAAACAGTTCTTTATTAACAAAATTATGTCACTCACAAAGGTTACATTATTTTTTGTAGCCTATATTTACTGAGTCACCATTGACCAACCTAATGTTTGAGTCAGCCAATTTTAATTAAACTTAGTATACACATATAATAATAATTATTATTGTTACTAGGGTTCTGTCTTACGACAGGTCCATTCCTTCTGTCAGTGAACTTAAGAACGCTAATGCGCCCTGTCCTCTGCGTCTTCCTTTAACTTCCAGAATTTTCTTCTTTCCTTAAAGTCATCCAATATTGGAATCCTCCTCCTTACTAAGATCCTCTATCCCTCAACCTTTCCTTATATGACGTCGTGCAAAAGAAAGTTCCTCCTAAGGATGCGTCCAATCCAGTTTGCTTTGTTCCAAAGAATCGCATCCAAAATGGATCTCTCTCATCCACTCTTTTTAGGACTTCTTTATTCGCCACCCTGTCTGTCCATCTGATCTTTCAATTCTTCTCCAGCACCCCATTTTAAATCTCTTCAAGTATTTCTTTTCCATCTTGAGTCCAATACGCGTATAAAACTTCAAATATATTAATAACACATTGGAATAGTTTTGCTGAAATTCATATTTTAGCAATAATGTTCAATGCATAGAGTAGTGAGTTGATTGAATTTCACTCAAGCATTGTATAGCTTACAGTTACATTATCTATAATAAATTCTGCATATTAGTAAACAATATGATTTTGTCCCTCCTGTCCATAATAACTGGTTAAATAGTGTAAGAGGTATATTTTAAATCTTTCAACTAGAGTAATACTTCAACCATTCCTTGAAAATGAAGACAGTATAATATAATACAATAGAGTGGACTCCGGTTGAGACAAATCTCTAATAACACAAACAAAACAAGTATTTACCTTGAATTTATTCCGCTTATTTGGGCCAGCTCTCCGCTTAATTGGGGCAGTGAAGGTAATGTAGACTCACAGGCTCGTAGCATAGATATTTTGCGGGCTGCAGTTGAGTTTGTTATTGTGAAGTCGTGCTGTGTATTGCGATTGTTCTGTGGAGTGGCAGTGAAGGTCATGTTGATAGCACGCTGCAAACATGGAAATTGTGCAGCAGCAGCAGCTGAGTCAGTAGAGTTGAAATAGTGCTGTAGCGTGGCTGTGTTGTTTGTTCTGTGTCGTGGTAATCATATTCTGTTTGACATTATGCTTGCGGTATACAATTGATTACGAGAATAAAGCTATGTGCCGTGTATAGTTGTTTATTGTGTGGATTAAAATAAATTAAAAACTGTAACAAAGAGTGCATTGAGTTAGTTTTTTCAGTACATTCAACGATACTGTCAAGATACCACGTAAAGATTTTACACTCTCCGAAAAAATCGCTATTCTTGGCAAGATAAAAAGTCATCCTCCTAACATCAGTGATCGTCAGCTAGCGGAGATAATTAAGGTGGCGAAATTTACAATTTCACGACTGTTACAGCAACAAGAAAAACATAGAGAGGAGTGGACATTGCACGTGGGTTTAAATAAAACATCTCATAATCGAAAGAGGAAAGGCAAAGATCCAGACGTTGAGGATGCTTTAAATTAATGTTTTTCCATTGTAACTAAATGAGGTGTGCGTGTGAGCGGCCCTATGCTAAAAACCAAGTCAGAAGAGTTGGACCAAAAGCTAGGTCATGTAAATTTCAAAGCAATGGATGGTTGGTTGTCTCGATGGAAGTGCAGACATGACATTAGTTACAAAAAAGCACACGGCGAGAAGGACAGCGTTGATGTTACGAGCGCTGACCAATAGAAATCTGAAAAAACTACTAGAGTCTTAAAAAAATTTAGTGCGGATGACATTTATAACGCCGATGAAACAGGCTTGTAGTATCGTGCTACACCGGATGGTTCCCTGAGCTATAAACACATAGCACTGTCCGGTTCAAAGAAAACAATGGATCGTGTAGCTGTGTTGTGATGCTCAAACATGTCAGGAAGTGATAAACTCAAACTTTTGGTTATTGGTAAAAGTGCTAAACCTAGTTGTTTCAAGAGGCTTACAATAGTCAGTTTACCAGTTTAATATTATGCAAATAAGAAGGCGTAGATGACCACATATATATTTACGCAATGGCTAATGAACTGGGACGTGGAACTGCAACGTAAGTCCTGAAAAATTCTGTTGATATTGGACAACTGCACGGCACACCTTCATGTAGATGGTTTAAAAATAGTTAACTGGAATTTTTACCCCCTAACACCACATCCCTGTTACAGCTTATGGACGCAGGAATTATAAAAAATGTGAGAACGTATTATCGTGGAAACTCGTTAATCATATCCTTGAAGCGATTGAGGAAAATATGCTGACATCATCTTCAAAAGCTATAGAAGTTATTACAAATGTTTTACTGTTAAAATCTGTAGAATTTATCGCCGATAAGCAGCAAAACAATTCTAAATTGTTTTGATAAATGTGTTTTAACGACTAATTGTGATTCAGATGCAGTTATGTATACAGACAATGAAATGTCTAGACCTGCAACACGTCCAAAATTGTGAAGATTTTTTAAGCATTGACAATAACCTTCAATGCCATGTTGAAAATGATGAGTGTGAGGATACATTTATTGAAGAAATTGCGGCAAAACACTCGGAGATAACAGAAAAACAAGAAAATGATGGCAATGAAACACCTAAGCGAGTGACTAACCAGGATGCCAGGAAATATATCGCTGAATTGAGATGCTACTTCATGCAGGAAGGCAACGAAGGCAGCCCTTTATCAGCATTATAGACCTGCGCCGACTTTGTTCAGGCACAGTCCATAAAGAAAACACGTCGGAACACTTAATAGTTCTTTCTTTGAAAAAATTATAAATTATTGTGCAACCCTTACTTGACACATACAAGTATGTACTTATATTCATTTTACATATGTACATTTTGTTTGTTTTTCGTTTTAGTTACAGTATTTTTAAATAAATGTTTGAACCATTAAAATTAAAATTATGCAAAATATAAATAATAAAATGCAAAATAAAAAAATAATATCAATTAATTTGTAATATCAAATTTGAATATACCAAAGAAAATTTTACTGAAGGCTGACAAAAGATAAGAATACTTTTACATTTAATGGGATGGTTGTGATTGCTTATTCTGACACAATAACTCAAATCGTCCCATAGAGATCTCGATGTTCTTAAGACTTGAGCGGTATTTGGTTTTAATTGCCGTCATTGTCGAAAATGCTGATTCGAACAAATAGGTGGTAACAAATGGCAGAAGAGCTGCCATCGCTAACTCCGACAATATTGGAAATTCTGCTTTAACACCCAGCCAAAAAGTGTTTAAGTTTTTCCTTGAAAATTCAAGTTTGAGGTTTGAATCACATGAAAGTTCTGCAAATTCTTCTTGGGCTTTCAACGAGAGATGCTTCACATTTCCCATCTCCACGATAAAAGGGTTTTGAATTCAATCTAATTGATTATTGTCTAATTCCAGTAGAAAATTTTTGTGAAAATTGTTTTCCAAGCATACCAAATGATCAATTATTATCTGCTTAATCAAGTCAAAGCTAAGCATATTAACAATAAAATCCTCTGTGTACGAAAACATTTCAAAATACGTCCACCCACAGTATGATATGACCGTGGAGTTTTTTTTAATTCGTCTGCATATTTTTTTCCCATGAATAATTTCATTCATTCTAAATGCCACCGGCATCACAAGATCTTCGGCAATGGTGTATGGTTTCTTAGCATTTGCAATTAAGTAAAAGGCTTCATAAGAAGCTCTTAAGTACTTTTTATCGACCAGTACATGAGTTTCAAGAGATTGTTTTTATTTTTTCGATAATTCTAATAGCCTTCCGAAAAATGGTACAGGCTTATTAGAATAGGAAGCATGCTTTGTGTGTATATGTTTTTTAAATTTTGCAGGTTTGAGACTTTCACTCGCCAAGCATTCATTACAAATCAAGCAGATAGGTCTGTCTTTAATATTTGTGGAAATAAAAGTAAATCCATATTGCAAAAATGTTTCATTGTATTTCCTCTTTTTTGCGCGCGAATGAGAAGTATCTTCAGTTTTATATCTCTGCACATTCTTGTTAGTGCTGGATGATCATGGTTCTACAAGATCTATAGTTTCAGTATTTTCTGCTGTTTTAGTCTTTGATATATTTAACCACTTATCCACGGGTAAGATTACTTCGATTTTATTGTAATTTGTCTTTGAAATGATGGCAGCCAATAACTGGTGACAGTTAATGATTTGCTCGTCCAGTACATACATTTTTGTATGCCAGAGATATTAGAAGAACAACTAAACAACTTATCACTTTACAAGCAACATTGGAAAACTTAACAATTGAACACTTTGAAATTAACACTGAGCAACTGAACACTGTGCAAATAACACTGAACAACTGAACACTGTACAACTAGAACTGAACAGTGAACAACTAGCAAGAGTTCCAAGCACAACGGATCACAAACTGCTAATAAGGCCTTCCGCACTGGGCGAAACTATTTAGTGACACGAGTTGGTGAACTGTTGTGGTACTCAACTGGTTAGTGCCGATGATGAGGTTTGAAATATACCTGCTAGTATTTATATCTATCTCTGTTTCACTTGCAAGGTACAACCGCCAATAATGTGTCACGACAGAAAGTACTTTAAAACCTTTTGTAAATATCTCTGACCAGGAACCCCCCCCTTCCCCCCTTTTCCACAAGACGAGACAATCCCTTCCCTGTCGCCAAGCCTGTACAAAGGACCTGTTGTCTGCTACCCAGTTTAAAATTGGTAGGTTATTAGTTTTACTGTCATGTTGAGACAACGGTGCAGCCTAAAGTCGCAACAAGTGATGTCCAACAAGCAATGCCACCACTGTGGTCAAAAATAAAGGATTAGATTAGTTACATATTATTTATGTTTTATTTTTTGTTTTTTTTTCAAATGTCCTGCGACCCCCAATACTATCTACGCGACCCTCAGGTTGAGAAGCCCTGGTTTAACCCACTCTTCTTGGTCGCTGGTCTAGTGAGAGACGAGAAGACTTCCTTCAAGTTGCTTCTTTCCCTATTAACAAAAGTAGGTGGGAGGAGAGAGTAATACCTTAAAACCCACCCTTCGAGGTCACCTGTCGAATATGAAAAGAGAAGGTTGTTAATGCTTTTTAGTGGAGAGATATGGAACTAAACGCTTGCGTTGTCAAGGCTGTCAAGTCTGGAAAGGTCTTTTTTCCCTACCATAATAATTCTTTGTAGTAATATACTGGTAGGGAAAAAAACCTCCCATACCGCGATTTATGATATAATACACGCATTAAGTCCAAAATTTGTTGTTTGGCGTAGACTTTTTAACATTGCTTGACGACTTCTATAATATATATTCACTCAACGGATAAGTGACCATCATGGCGGCAGGGCCACGTCTGGGGGGCGTGGGGTGTAAATGGGGCAATTGCCCAGGGCCTCACATTTCAGAGGGCCAAATTTCCCCCAAATATTATTAAATTCAATTACAGTTATTATTCTAAATTTCGCATCAAATAGTGTACAGATAATTAACAGCAATAAGTATTCACTTAGTGATAGGATTCATTACAGATTCCCGAAAACTCTTAACTTTATGTGTTTTAAGATTTACGTTATTCGTGTAATATGCTGCAGTACAGTAGAATATGCCACCATTGTGGTACCGCTGTCGGTCTACAGACAACTAACATTGCAATGCTGCAAAGAGGAATTTACTTTTGTTAACTTAATTTGATTGTTTGCATTTAATAAAGTACAGTCATTTAATAGGTTGATAAGTATTCAACAAAACATGAGAAATTATTAAGTAAAATAAGTAGAGAGTAATTTATATATTATTATGGTTTAATGCTAAAATTGAAAAACTGCCGTGCAAAGGGTGGAGGTGGGCGCTCACATTTTCTTAAAACGGCCCTGATCATGGGTGTAGAGAGAATTTAATTTGGTGGAAGGAGAAGGGGGTGCCAAAATCGTTAGTTACTTTTAAACACTAATAAATAAGAACAATGTTATTTTATACAGCATTAATGGAACTTTATTTGTATGAGGGTGTAAGGGGGAGAAGAGCACATAACAAAAAACTTTTTATGGAATTTATATCCTCCTCTAGCCCAGTTAATGTAAGAAAGTTGGATGCTCCTAGAAGCTTTTTATAATGGTTGTTGTATGGAGAGTTTTTGAAAATTACACTCTTTTCACATCTATTTAGATTAGTGACCCCCTGAAATTTTTTTTTGAGATTTGGATACTTGTAGAGGCTTTTTGTAGTAGCCCACTATCGGATTTTGAAAATTTCGACGATTCTTAAAGTTATTTTAAGATGTGCCCACAAGAATTGTTTTTATAAATTATAATGCCTAGAATCGATTTGAAGAGGTCCTAAAAAAGTTTTATTTTTAATTTGGAATGCCCTGGAAACTATTTAGGAGTGTTCATTGCTTGATTTTTTTTTTCTTCAAAGGTAGATGACTATTCAGTTACTTTTAAGGGGGGAGCTGAATTGTATCTCCTTGGAAGAGTCTCTCTTCCAGAATTTTACACACAAACAGCCCAAATGATAATCATGAATTATATCTCCTTTAAAATTTGGAATTATATCTCCGAAATCCTGAACTGTACCTTCTCGGAAGAGTCTATCTTCAGATACTTTACACATAAATAGCCCAAATGAAAATCCTGAATTGTATCTTTAAGTCGAGGACTCTAAGTTTTAATTCTTATGCTCATAAAGAATAAGTAAAGCGGAAACTTTATAGATGGATTTTAGTTTGTCATAAGACTGCTAGATGGCATTACAATAGACTTTGATTTATGATTAGTACAGCACATGAATATAAGAGGGCAGCATGAGCTAAAATTAGTTATATCTTTGAAACAATTTATAGATGATTTTTATTTTCGTCTATGTTTGTAAAAGTAAAAGTCGTATTGTAAAATATGAAATAGAGTTAAGTGTGTTGAAGTCTCGGAACTTTTTACAGAGAATGAAATTTCGGCTCCAAATAACAGATTCTTGCTGTGTTATCATTTCAAGTATATATATATTATTTAATTTTAATATTTTTTTAATTTGATCAAATTGACGTTTTAACTAAAGGAATTAGTTTGGTAGGCTAAGTATTTCAAAACTATTAATTTTAAGTAGCGGATATTTTGCATTTGGCAAAATGACTTGCTATACATGATATGTTTAAGATTACAATAAGATCACCTAAATACTTTATAAAATATTTAATATTCATCATTACATTTAAAAATCACATTTTTATGTATCCGTTTGTAATTATTATTTTCATTTGATCTAAGATTTTTAATGTATTTCAAACATGTTGTGACTCAGTTCAGAACCATTAGGTATTTGATTTTTGCCTTTACAAGGAGGGGTTGTTTTTTTCCATACCTACTTTCAATCTCACACTGTCAACAGCTTTGACACATTACCTCGCTTAAGATTCGTATGGAGATATCGTGGTTTTGCAAATCTCTATTCCAAGTGGTACTTTGTATTATCACCTTAACAAAGGTGCGCCACTGTAGCTATGGCAGTCTCCACCCTAGCCCCTCTCACCCCTCCTACACTTCCACCCCTTTCTGAGTGTCCTTGCATTCCACAGTTAATCCAGGCCGCCGCCACCACCACCCCTAATCCATTCAACTTGGTTGCTTACTAATCAACAAAAGACATGCTATCAATATCACCGATGTACTCTCCAAGGAGTGGTGTCGAGTTGAGAGCCGCAAACTCGGGTTTTTATTAGAATGACGTCAAAGACCAAGGAAAAGGGTTCGAATCCCTGTCAGAGTATAATTGTTCTGAGTAGCCTTAGAAAGTCATTATTTATAATAAATTGTGACATTTTTATTTAGTTTATCTATTAATGTAGAAATATATAAAAATATATTTTCCTCCCTAAATTTAAACAATTAATTCTTTTTGTTTTTTTTAGTAACATAGTTTTTACGGTCGCTACTTTCGCTAATTATTTAAATAAATGGTGTAAGGGGAGAAGAATTAAAATAAGTGCACCACCATTTGTTTGTATAAAGATAGGAAAAAACAAAGTGAAAACCACACTTTGTTCTAGGTGACAGGCTGTTAAAAAAATTGGAACTATTAAAAAAAACTTAATGAGTCAGAAAAAAGTAGACAAAGTTGGCAAAAAATTGCCATTTTTAAAATTTTATTCAATGAAAAAGAATTGACACATTGTACGCCCACCTCACTTTACAAAATATACTGATAGTTAACTTGTTTTTCGAACACCATAATAACAACAATCTTGTTTTCTAAAATCAAATAAAGAATTAAAATTATATAAAACTCGGTAAACTATGTTTCCATTTAGAATCATTAATTAATTAATTATTATTATTATATGATTTTAAACTATCTAAATTAAGCTTTTTTTTGTATTGTTACGTTCAGCACACAGGTTATTAACGGATTAATCTTATTGGGTAGAGATGAGGAAGGTAGTTAGGAATAAGTGAATCCGCATTTGCATGGAGTGAAGATGGGGAAAACCAGAGTGATAAATCATTTGTGGAAAGCCAGCTTCAATTCACGCGGCCGAAAATCGAAACTCGACCTCTCTGTCAATGGCAATCAAGCCAACGACTCTACTTCTAGAACACCACTGCAAGCTTTGTAAACACATATTTATTTCTCTAAACACCTCGAAGAGAAAGTATTGTAATAATCAAAACATTCGAACTCAAGATTTTGATAAATGTTGACGTTTCATGACCCCCTGAAACCAAAATAGTGGTTTTCGCGATGCCGTCCGTCTGTCCGTCTGTACCTTGAGCTAGAGACGAAACCATTTTAACGATTGGGCTATAAATTAGTATCTGGGGTTTTCATAAGGTCCCCCCGGAGCGGTTTTTGTAATTGGATATGTCTAATCCTAAATTTAGGGGTAGTTTATTAAGGGGAAAAAAGAAGGAAAAAAATAATTTTCTCGAAATTTGCCTTAACGATTTTGATTTAATTTCATATCTAGACATTGATAATCATAATAAACAAGATGGAAACTCATTTTCTCATGAAAATTTTTTGAGGATACCTTACACGAGGGAAATTTTCCAATGTTCATCATTTCTCAGCAACTATTTGAGAAACGGAATCACTTATTGTAAAGCTGTAGTATTATTAAAGAAAAAATATTTTATTTGAAATATATTTTTATAAAACCAATGATTTCTGAGCTACTAACAAATATGTATACTTTTTAATTCAGGTATTTGAAAATTAATATGATTCTTATTCTGTTTGCAGGCAAAGTTATTTCTCTTTTCTAAATTTTTCTGTAACAGTTCCTAATGGCAATGTAAATTCTTTTATTTATGATCTCTGGTGTAGTGTTTCTGCAACAATATTATTCGTTTCACAAATATTACGAGTTTTTGTAAATATCTATTTTAAGATAAAAGCGAGAGGAAAGTCTGTGCGGTAAACCGTAGCATTTTTTTTCTTACTAAAATACAAAATTTCCTTTACCTCTACGTGGGCTGGTTTGTGGAATTATATTTTCTAGGACTCTTTTATTATTAATATTATTATTGGAGTTTACCGACGTCTCGACCCTAGTAGAGGTCATGTAACGTCATTAAGACTCTTTTACTCATATTAATGTGTACAACAACACCTACAATGATTTCTTAACTCTTTTTAGCAAAACACACACATACACGTGTGTGTGTGTGGGTAATTTCTTTTAAAAAAATGAAGTCTTAACTAAAATAATGTGTCAGTGGACAGAAATAATAGCTTTGTACATATGCCCTCCCCACCCCTTCCCCTAAAGTAAACTCTTAGATGCGCCACTGAATCTTAAGGTGGGATGGCAGGGGACGCGAGAAAAGGCCAGTGTTTTTACAGTTCTTATGACAAAACTTTTTTTGGCTAAAATAAATATAATATTGCTTCAGTACAAACAGAATTTAATTTTCTTCACATAGTGATATTAACATTTCCTGAATATGTCATGAGCATAGCGCCATTATCTAACAAAATTTTTAAATGAAGAAAGAAAGTTGTCATTAAATTCTAAAACACCATTGACAGATATTTAAGAAATGTTGATATCACCATGTGAAGAAAATTTAATTCTATGTTTGTACTGGAGCAATATTTTATTTATTTTGACCAAAAAAAGTTTGCAATAAAAACTGCAAAAACACTTACTTTTTCTAGTGTCCCCTTCCATCCCACCTTAATATCTTCAAAATTAATCCTGCTATAAGTAATAAAAGGTTTTGTTTGTCTATAAATCATTAATAAAACTATTTAAAGAAAGTATTTTCACCTCTTCTTACAAAACCGTTGCTATACAAATAGGTTTTATCTAATAAAGGAAACACAGATTGTGTATACAAATTATTTATAAGTTAAACAAAATCAAGACTATTCTATTAAAAAAATTTTTTTAACATAGAACATGCAAATTCATCACAGGAAACATTTTCAATAACTCAGGTTTGGAGGTATAAAAATAACAAAGTGACAGACAATTAGTGTCAAGTCAGGTCAGTTTTACCTGAACAGAATATAAATGGAGGAGGGAAGGAGGAGTAGCTGGGCTTACAAAAAAGATAGAAAGATAGATAATGCCAAATAGGGGGGTTGGGGAGGATAGGGAGAGGTGATTCCAATGACAGATACAGCTAGCAGGAAACGACTGAACTTTTTCAACAGCTTAGACATAATTTAATTTGAAAATACAAAGTTTGTTTAAATTATTGTATTACAAATATTCGTCATGTATGATAGGTAGAGCCCCGTAAAAATGATGAGACAGGATAAAGCGAAATTTGCCATACAAAGGTGGAATCAAGTACTTTTTCCTTTGTTAGTTTTTAGATATGATTTACAATGTTTTTTAAAAGCGAAATAAAAAAATCGTCTTGTTACACGAAATACTCCTATAAAACGAAATAACACCGCTTTTACAAAAAAAAATTTAAATATACACGAAATTAATAAGAAATTAAGCAGAAATTTTGACCATGATGTAATTTGATTAGTATTTTGTTGTAGTGTAAGAACACCTCAAATATTTAACATGTAATTTTGAATAAACCCGAAATAACACCGTTAAGTGAGATTTAAAAAATTAAATTTAACTAAAAATAAAACCATTTTTACGGGGCTCTAATGATAGTACATTAGAACAATATGATAGCTTCAAAACTATATACTTGTTGTATTTTTTAAATTTAATTTTAATTCAATCGAAATTACATCTTATTGTAACAAAGTAAATGATAGCTTGTAACTCATTCTATTAATATAGTTCAATTTAAATTTACAAGTTAAATATAATACAAAACAGGATATACACAGGGCGGATTTATGCATAGGCAGATTTTAGGGGCGGCAAATTTTGAATGACAAAAAAAAATACATATATTTTTCTGCCAGTTAAAATAATGTTATGGTTTCATCGTGTGTATAAGTGTTGTGGTTTGCTGTATCTGCGTACCAACATGACAGAGTATTGCCTTAATTTACTGACATTAGTCTTAATTGAAGGTCACTTATTGGATAAAAGGGATTTGTCTGTCATTATCGACCAGTTCGCTCAGCAGAAATCAAGACGAAAGATACTATAGGCTATTTTCTTATTGTGTGCATGCTAATATTTTATCTGTAGTAGCATGTTCTACCATCTACTAATGCAGACTTTATATTTTTAAATTATATAATATTTAAATTAGTGTTGTGATTGTGTAAGAGTATTTATTTCAATTTTTTAAGTCTTTGCTTAGATTCTTACTTTTTAAAACCTTACTATAATACATAATAAAATAATTTAAGCACCTTTTATCTGTCAGTCAACAAATAGCACTTGTGTATATGATAAATATCTGTCGGTGTATGAGGGGTGGCAGTGGGAAAATGGGGATTTAGGTTAGAAATTAAGGTAGGAAAAGTGGGCGGCAAATTATCTAGTACTTATGGGCGGAAGAGTCGTAAATCCGCCCCTGGATATACAACAATTTAATTCTTGTAAAGTAGGTGTCCATCTGAATCTTAATATCGGCTGGTTGTCTGACGTTCACTTGTTTTCAAAGCACCAGAAACAGTGGAGTAAGAAAACATGACATCAGCTATCGACCAGGCTAATTTTCCAAGAATTTCACAAGACAAACGTCCACACACAGATTGCATTCCTAGCAACATTCCTTTCGACCGAAGATTTATTAATTAAATGTTATATATTTTCCCATTAATAGATATTTTAACTGATTTTGCTACAAATTTTACAGTTTAATACTACATAAATATCGGGGCTCTAGTTATTATAATACATTAATCATGCGGGAAAATAGCTCAAAATTAATTAAACCACATTAATGTAAGAAGACCTCTATATAGTGAGTGAATTTCTAAGACTAAATAAATTTACAATGAATGCTGACAAGTCAAATCATTACATTATTTTTACTCCTATCCAAATTAACAATGGAAGTAAATTAAGTTTTCTAATGAGTTAATTTCCCCCAAAATTGATTAACTTTTTCAAATTTTAATGCTAAAGGTTTAAAAATGCGTGGTGTACGATCTAAAAACCAATTTATTCTTTTTGGCTTTGATTGTAAAAGTACCCTAAATTTTTATTTTTGGTATATTAATCATAAATTTATAAAAACATATGGAAATACTACAGGTTCCATAGAATGCATAAATAAGTATACAAACATAATCATTATAAATACACAAATCAGATATTTTCGTTAAAATAATAAAATACATCTTACAATTTGATTATCTTTTCATACCTAGAAGAAAATAAAAACCCTCTATAAAATGTTTTATTTACAATGATTTTATTGATTTTACCCTCTGCTGCCTTCTTCTATTCATGTGCTCTACTAGTCGTAAACCAAAGTTTGTCGCTTGTAATGTCATCTAGCAGTATTATGACAAACTAAAGTTCATATATAACGTTTCCGCTTTACTTATTCCTTATGAGCATAAGAATTAAAACTTAAAGTCCTCCACTTAGAGATACAATTCAAGATCTTCATTTGTCAAGTGTTGGATGAGAGTATCTTCCGAAGAGATACAATTCAGAATTTCAGAGATATAGTTCCGATTTTAAAGGAGATATGATTCAGGATTTTCATTTGGGCTATTTGTATGTAAAGTGCTGTAAGAGAGACTCTTCCAAAGAGGTACAATTCAGGATTTCATCGATATAATCCCAATTTTTAAAGGAGATATAATTCATGATTTTCATTTGGGCTGTTTTGTGTCTAAAGTATCGGAGGATTCTTCCGAGGAGATACAATTCAGTCGCTTCACTTGAAGTGGTCGTACACCAGAATTTTTTTTAAATTTGGATGCCCTTAGAAGCTATTTGAAATGGTCCTCGCTTGGCTTTTTTCTTTTAAGAATTAATAGCCAGAGCTATTATTTATGCTATTAGTGGGAATTACTCCATCTAGATATCATATTCTGAAAATTGAAAAATGACACCTGGACATGGGAATCGAACCCAGGACCTTTGGCTTAGTACGCCAATGCTCTAACCACTGAGCTATCCAGGATTCGTCCCGTGCCCAGGGTCATTCTTCACTCATATTTTAAGGCAGAGTCTATGATGGACTTAGCGGAAATCGTCGGCTACAAATATGTGATTATATTAATATCACGAGCCATCGGATAACGCAGCCATCTGCGACTCGGTAGTTGGCTTTTTGCTGCCATTTGCACAGTTATTAATTGTACGGGATCACACATATTAAGAATTAATAGCCAGAGCTATTATTTATGCTTATTAGTGGGAATTACTCCATCTAGATATCATATTCTTAAAATTGAAAAATGACACCTGGACACGGGAATCGAACCCGGGATCTCTGGCTTAGTACGCCTGGATAGCTCAGTGGTTAGAGCATTGGCGTACTAAGCCAGAGGTCCCGGGTTCGATTCCCGTGTCCAGGTGTCATTTTTCAATTTTCAGAATATTTTTTCTTTTAATTAGATGTGTTTCTAAAACTATTTAAAATGGTCTTCCCCCCAACATATTTTTGGAATTTGAATGCTAATTGAAGCTAATTGAAGTGGTCCCCGCTGGGATTTTTTTTAATACTATCCGAATAAAGAAGCTATTTTGAGTGGCCCACTATACATATTTCTTTTAAAAATCAGATGCCCCTAGAAGCAATGTTTTTCAACCTTTTTTGGAGTGAGAATTCAGCTTTTGCATTTTAGATCGTCATGACACCTTGCGTTTTAATCCTAGGGCCGTATGCTAGAACTTGACTTAATGGATGCTTTTTTGACACTATCGTGGGTTTGCTTGCGTCATCAAAGGTTAAAAGGTGGAGCGATAGTGGGCTCGGGACCACATTATCGGTCCACCAAGCATTCACTATACGTTCTTGCATACTGCCCCTAGACTTTTAATTTATATTATATGAATGTACAACTTATAATTACAATTAAAGAAAGATTGAAAACTATAAGTTTTCCTTTCAATTAAATGGGTGTGTTTAGCATAAAAATAAGTCAAAATAAACTAAACATCAGCTGTACAGTTAGTGGGATCTTTAAGCCTGCAATGATGCACATAAGTTTGTTAAACCTTGGTTCTAGTGGAGAAATAGACAATCCGAGACTTACATTTAGTTTTAATAGCAACCACATCAGAAAATCCTGTTTCACAGAGATAGGACGTGGAAAACGGAGAGAGAACTGCTTCAGCCTTCGCACTCATTTTTGGATACTCACTTTCATCCTGAAGCTAAAACTGTGTGAGCTCACATGACTGTCTTAAAATTGTGTTCCAATATGCTATCTGAGGACAGATCTATCAGTATTTCTTGTTCACTTATTGGCAGCCTATTTCTTGCTTCCACAGAAAAAGGATTTCGCACACAACCATTTTGAGTGAACTCATCAACGGGTTGGTATATCAGCAGGATACGCTAGTTTCCACAGTAAAATGTTCTCATTAATTATTTTTTTCCCCGCAATAGTAATTTGTCTTTGATGTAAAGACATCCTTCAGTTCAAACATCGTTGCAAGCAGTGTTCAGCCCCTCTTCCCTCGCATTAAGAAGCAAATAAACGTGATTCGGTAGGTCTTGTCTTAATATAGTTAATTATTTTAATGATGTAACTAATGACAACAGTAATCATGGTTTTCGATGCAAATGACTCCTTGTGGATTATACGATGAGTCAAAATGGGGCTGGGAGCCTTTCCTTTCACGAAATTTTGCATGCCACTTTTTTCTCCAGACATGTCAGGAGCACCATCAATGCATACCCAAAAACAATTTTACCAATGTATCTCACTTACTGTCAAAAAATTATCAAAAATCTTGAAAAGTCCCTCAGCACTGGCTATTCCCGGAGTTGGCTTGCAGAACAATAGACCCTCTTTGAAATATGTTATGGATGTACCAAACACGAGCTATAAGGTAGGCATCCTTCACTGAGTCAGTGGCATCATCGACCTGTAATGCAAATTGTGACCGTTCCAAACTGTCAGTCAGCTGTTCTTATATGTCTTACGCCGTGTCGAATACCCACCCGACTTCCCACTGTGTTATCTGATACAGAGATCTTTTGGACTAGATCTGCAAATGCTTGACCAAAAATTATTTCAGTGATTTCGACAGCAGCAGGCAAAAAGAATGACTCTAAAAAAATTGAACCTTCTTACATTTTGCGATCATTTACGAAAATTTGTATGATTCCAGAAGTACCTTGATAAGAATACTTGTCATATTTATCATTGATTTGGCATATTTTTCGAATTTATTCTTAAAATAGTCACATGGTTTGTCTGCATGCTGGCTGTAATTTGATTTCAAATGTTGCTTTAGTTTGTTTGGTTTCATACTCTCTGAAGATAAAACAGACAAACACAGAAAGCATAAAGGTCTCTCACCATCTTTTTCAACACTAGTAAACCCGAACGAAAAAATTTCTTCAATATACTTTTTAATTTTATTTTCTTATCTGGTTCTCCCCTGATGCAACTTAGAAAAACTTCTTTTAAGAATTTATGTATGTCAGTATTAATTACACAGTAATTCACTTGCAATTTTTTTAACAAAAGAGGGAAACTTATGTAAAAACACATAAACAAAAACTTCAATACGTAAGCTTGCCAGATAAGAACACATTGCACACTATCGGTTATTGACTTTTCAGTCAAAGTGACTGAATTGAACAGCTTGGCGAGAAATTATTATTCATGTGAACAAAGCAAGAGATCTCAGTGCTACTCACCCAAATATGAAGATGCTGCAGTGAACTGTGTCGATTAAGCAAGTTTCAACCGATTCACCTGCGCGAGATACATCGAGTGTAGAGTGTGGTCAGACAAAACACGACACGACTTGGCTACAGGATCTCGACTGTTGCTAGGCTCTGGCTGTCAAAGCTGATAGGACCTTAATGCAGTCATTTTAACCACACCTCTCTTCAGCCAAATCCCAACTCGGACACACATAGTTGATGTTGCCAATACAGACAAGGATGTAGGTGTCAGGATAGGGACTGGAATTCCTTACCCTTACTTTATATTTCATTGACGGAGCTAGTCCTAGAATTTATTATCTTATTCACTGTGTGTTTCTATATTATTCGTTGTCGCAGTAGGCGCGAGCCTTAAGCTGCTCTGTTTCGGTTATTATGTACTAAAGTCAGTAAAGTTAACCGTCGGGGTGAACGGAGGCCTTAAGCCTATTTATTTTCCAGTTATATGTATATTTCTATTTAGAATATTCTATTACGTAAATTATGTCAATTCAATGTAAAGATTAGTTAAAAGTATTGTTTTTGGTCAATCATTCAGTATGTATGAGTCACGTAAAATTTTGACGTAGAGTTCGTTCAATGTCGTATATTTGTAGGGCATGGCCGAGATCTAATTGACGAAATAATTCACTATTATGCTCAAGGGCGGCTCGTCCCTAGGGCGCGAAGGCACGCGCCCCCCATCCCCACGAACCCCCAGTTCCTTTTAAAGTTATTATTCGCACTCTCGCGACAATTTTATCTTGCCATAATAGTTTCAAGAAAAATATGTTTTCGGTTTAAGTAATAGCAGGCAATGTTTTTAAAATGGCATGCAGTCAGGCGCGTAGCGGTCAGCGCCTAATATTGTGAAACCAAACCCTCCCACTCCTTTCACCTCTTGTCACCAAATGGCATGCAGTCAGGCGCGCGGCGGTCAGCGCCATGCATTGTGAAACCAAACCTTCCCTCCCCTTAACCTATTGTCACCATCCTGCTACGACTAGTTAGCCCTACTATTCTTCGTGTGAAGGCGCACTCCCTTACGCGCCCTAAGGTTGAAAGCTTGTTAGATAATGTGTATAACGTGAACCAGCAATAAATGTCGTCAGTCATCCTCCATGTTCTTGCATCTTGAGGCTGTGTGGGGCGTGTGTGTTTATAGTAATATTATGCAGGGTTATTTTAGGATAGTGTTTATTTGAGTTATATGTTTTAATATTTTTTGTAACTAGGCTTAATATGAATAGTTCAATATCAGTCGCTTAAGACAACAAATGTTACAAGATTAACTCTTGATCAATAAAGAGAGTTGAAATCATTGGGTAAGCCATGTCCTGAATTATGTATGGAACAAATTTAAAAGAGGAAAAATGAAAATCAAGTTTTTAAAAGGCAGCTCAAGTCCAAAAATGCATACCAAAAAAATGGCTGGATTTGCGGCTGTGATGTGGATAAATCTTTGTACTGTTTCCCGTGTATTTTGTTTTCCCCAAAAACAGTGGTAAGTGCTTGTGGATAGTAAAAGGCGTCAATGATATAAACCATTTAACAGAAAAAATTAAGAAACACGAAGTATCTGTGAATCACATGAATAGTGTCGTTGATCTTTCTTTGCTAGGCAAAGTAGAAACCTTAGCAAAATGCATAATGGACCACATAAAACCTCTTTTAGACACATAAAAGGAAGATAAATAGCACAGACATATGATGGTGCTAGTGTTATGAGTGGCTCTGTTGGGGGTGTACAGGCCAAGATTAAATAAACATACCCATTTGCCTATTTTGTACATGGTTAAGCTCATCAGCTAAATTTGATATTGGATAAAGCAACCCGTGCAAACAGCAAAGTTCGAGTTTTTTTCTCAAACCTTTATGCCATTCCCGCATTTTTTTTCGCACTCATCTCTACGATCTGACGTTTTGGAGCAAGTAGTACCAGTCAGACTATCCAGAGTTGATACAACAAGAAGGAACTACAACATTCGAACTGTTAACGTTGTGTACGAAAATAGAGATAAGTTTGAGGAATGCTTCGAAGTTCTTGAGGAAAAGTGCACAAAAAACTTACTGTTAACGAGGCGAGTAGCCACAGAAGGGCTTTTCAGGACCCAATTTTCATGTTCTGGCTAACTCTTTTTCCACAAAATTTTACCTCACGTGATATATTGTACAAACAACTACAAACCAGGAACAGAAACAGTGTAATGTGGCAAAATGACATTTGCATTTTTGAAAATGAGATAAAGAAAGAGAGGGGGTAAGTGAATGAAATAGAGAAGCAACTAAACGAAGAGTTCACTGAACAACCAAGAAAGAGGAAAAGTAATGTTGAATGTAGTACCAGAGTGGGGGATGCTAAAGAAGTGTGTGATGTCATTACAACTAATGTAAAAGACAGATTCGCTTTTACTAGTCATTTGGAGGCAGATTATTTTTTATGTAATGAGTCATTTCCTCAATGTTCTACTTGCTTTCTGGAAGAAAAACTCACGCATGTAATCCAACACTACCATTTCTTAGAAAAAGAAAAACTCCAGTCTGAATTGGGACTATTATACAGACGACAGAACTTTGACAATAAAGGAGCAATACAACTATTGAACTTCGTGGAGAAAAATAACATTATTTCAGTTTTCAGTGAGGTGACGAAGCTTCTAAAAATTATCATAATGACCCCAATGACGTCTGTTGAATCAGAACGTTGCTTTTCAACACTGAGAAGAATAAATATTTTCCTAAGGGATACAACGACAAATGACAGACTGAATGCTCTAGCGATGGTAGCCATCAACAAGGAACTTATCACACAAATGAAGGACTTTGACGACAGAGTTATGGAAAAGTTAATTAACTTAAAGGAGAGGCGTATGGACTTCGTACATAAATAATTTATTTGTTTATTGCTTACTAAGTCATTTCTCGCAAGTGTAAATAATATAAATATCGTGTATCCTACATATTAATGTTGTGATCTTGTGAGGACATTGAACGTGTATATATGTGTGTGTGTATATATATATATATATATATATATATATATATATATATATATNTATTTTTTTATCTTTGCGTGTTGTTTGTGATATTAATTTTTGAGTTTAAATAAATGAATATATAACAAAACATATTGACAATTAAGACACACCCTTTTTACATATTTTCATATAATTTATGCTTGCTTCTTCGGGAAAGTTTTTGTGTTGTATTCTGAAGGTGAGCGAGTAAAGCCTGGGCTCTTTTATTGGCGATTTCTGTGTAACGCCTTAAATTTAATGCCACGATGTTACTCTTTGTGAGCTTTGCTACATTAAATTACTTTGATTTATACATATTTTAAATCTGCTTTCTGATTTAATCTATTGGTTAAATGTATTTTTGTATGTTTCTTGTAAATGTAGCCAACCTCTTTCGAAATGAATTACCGATGGTCGAGGATAGGGCTATAAGTTACGCCACTCTGCAACGGTTAGTAGAGGTTACTTTAAGGGATTTAGGGTTACACACTAATCCAAAAACGTTTACTCTTGAAAAAGATATATATATATATATATATATATATATACATTTATTTGTTTCATGATATTGTACTTCTTTTTCTCAGCCTGATCTTAACTGTTTCATATTGAACATGTCATTAATCATGAACCAGTCTACTTCGCAGGTGGAGCAAGGATACTAAAGCAGGACAGTGGAACAGTTTCAATGTTGACTTTCAGGCACTATTAAGGGTTACCAAGAAAGGGTTTGTTCCTTGGAACTGCATTTCTAAGAAAACCTGGGAATAATCATGTTTGATTTTGTTGGGTGCATTCCCGTATGTGACGGACGTAGTCTTGAATTATATGATTGTAATTTGACTCAAGTGCACAAAGGTGTGGTCGGTGGTGCTGGTGTGAGACCTGTTAGTCAGGTGGGAGTTAATTCTAGGCCCATGGGGCAAGGTTTGAGGGACATGTCTCAGCTTAGGATATTCAAATTCCAGGGTCTGGAATATTTTAAAAATCAATGCCGATCGGGAAACTAGTTACACGCCACCTGGATCGTATGGTCTGCAATGCTATAGTTTTCCACGACGTGCTATAGAAAAGCGGCGTGATTTTGATTCATGTCACCAAATACCCCATTTTGTTTCCCAACCTGTGGTTGTCTTGCTTGTTTGGTTATTCGCCATGACTTTGGTTATTAGACACTTGTGCCACTACTTTCTTCATTAAAAAGAGTTTTTTAGATTGTTTGAAAGTCAAGGTTGTTTCCAATGATGAGAAAGCCAGACCGAGGAAATAAGCCTTTACTAATGGTCATTCCCTTGAAATGCGCCGTTGTTTCTATCTTTATGTAAAGTTGGGTTTGTTTTCATGGAAGCACCATTTATATGTTGTACCCAATCTATCCTATGATGTAATATTGGGTTTTTAGTTTCTAGCCAGGTACGTATACAGCAGGAGGGCTCTTGGGGCTGAAATTTAAACAAAAATAAAAAATTATTATAAAAAGATAAAAAATTATTTTAAATAAAAATTGACGGTTAAACTCTGTGTAGACTAAAATTTTAGTTCCAAGAGTGTACATTTAATCAATTATTTCCTTCAAATGTGTTTCATTGTTTTCTGGTAATTTTAAATCTGCCGCCGTGCGATCAGATTATAGTTATCCGCTGTTATTCGTAAGACGCGGTGCTAATAACAATAATAATAATACTGTTATTCACTGGGATGTTACTGTAGAGCCAGATAAGGTGATCGACATTATGACTGGGAAGAAGTCAAGGAGATTTCTTCTGTAGTGAATACCAGATAAAACTTAAAATTGGAGTAGTTCAAATTTTATATTACTCATTTTTATGATTGTAGACATCTGTAGGAATAAATTCCTATCTAAAAAAATATATAGTAATTAATTGTTACAGTTTCACTTTATCACCCTTTCCACCCAGACTAAACATAGTAAATAATAAAATGTAATATACTCAAGAATTCCTCTACACACGTCCAAATTTTGTAAAAAAAACACAGTTGATCCATCCTTGCATTCACTAATAATTATTAAAATTTTTATTACTTTTAATAGAAACTGTATTAATTTTTATTAAAATGTATGTAAAATTAGTATATTCTATTAAATTCATAAAAGTTGTATTAATTATTAATTAATGCAAGAATGGGTCTACATTGTAGCATGTCATTTATATAATATGACATCTACAATCAAAATTCCAGACAGACACTTAAAACAAGATAACAAATACTAATCTATTCCAAAAAGAAGAAACAGGTTGTGACTCACTCTGAATTGATGTTGCCGGGAAACGCCCAAGCGTCGAGGAACATCGCCCCATCGCACCATTTTCGCGTCTTGATCGAAGAGCACACGTCGATTAAAAGAAAGATTATTGTCTCAACTCATCACTCCTGCTGACAGCGCTAGTGAGAAGGTGGATTTATTTCGCAACTCTCCCCTCTTTCTCCCCTTAGATCTCCATGTCCTGTTCATGTTCTATTGCTATATAACAGATTGCCTGTGGGTCACATTTTTGTATTCCATTGTATTTATTCACCGGAAGAGGAACTACTCCATACAACTTCAGCACAGAAGACTACTGGTGGTCATGATGTGCCAGGTGTCTGACTCACCGCCGTGTCGCAGAGGAAGCCTCTTCTGAGAATATTAAGTATCAAGTCAGAATGTCTGACGTTGCTATCTATGTCCACCAGACATAGTTTCACGTATTAGAATATTTTGCTTTATTTTTAATGTCGATTAGACATTGAGTGTCATGTCAGTTTATCTGACGTTGCTATATATGTATATCAGACATAGCATCATGTATTAGAATGTCTTGCTTTATTTTCTATGTCCACTAGACATAGTGTATTGTGTTAGAGTGTATATCATTATTTGCTAAGTCCATCATACATGGATTTAGTCTGGATGTCTGACGTTATTTTTTGTCTATTAGACATAGTGCCTTGGGTCAGATAATCTGACGATTATTTCCCTATGCCCATAAGGCATAGTTTAAATACGAGGGCTCTATGCTCTACATATGTATAGGACCAGGTGATTGAGTTTAGTGAGTCCATGAATTAGATTTTAAGTCTTTGACATTGTTATATTTTTATGACACCCTAAACGATATGATCTCGTTTAGAGTCTCTTTATGGCAATAATAAAATCATCTGACATTTTATTCTTGGACCTTGTTAGGTCAGTGACTAGTTTCAGTCACGATTACACCCTTGTTTGTGTAGCTATTTACGGTGAGCAACCTGTGGGAACACTGCTAGATAGAAGTAGAGGCCCGCGAGGATAATGCTTTCTTTCGGCCCCTTCAGGCGCCATATTTACCTTATTTTTCAAAGATAGGTAGTATTAGCTATTCTATGCCCTAGTAATAGGTAGATGTATAAATTTACTATTGATTGTTCTGGCAGTATTCCTTAGGAAATGACCAGCCATAGTAAATTACTGTGTAGATGCCCGATTGTTAGCCATCTATTATTTGTAGATTTCGATAACTCTCCTTGAGGGTTAATACAAGCAAGCTAGTTTACATATTATTATTCTTAGTAGCTCTAAAAATATAAGATTTGATGGTATGTTTTTATTTTGTTTCACTATTTTTCATGATTAGACCACTCTGGTATTAGTCTGATGTTAGCCTGGCTAGATTGTTTGTTTGTATATTGACTAAAACTTTGTTCCAATTTTTACTGTTGCTGAGTTGTGGCAGACGCTTCATCGTTCGAGTAAGAGCGAATATCCCTATTTCTAGAGTTATTAAACTGAACGAAATATTCTATCTAACCTCTGTCGGTTATTTGTCTACAAAGTAATACCTATTCGTCCATCCTAATGTATTCTACCTCGATAACGGAATACAGTTATTGTCAATTAATTGAATTAAAATCCTGTCACTCATATGTAATTCTATATCTTTTTTTTTGCTTTTTAATAAACTTATTTGTTAAACTTATATATTTCTGTGATGCATTTTCCTTCCCTATTCTTCATCAGGTATAACTTATTTAATTATGTAAAAGCTATCGTTTCTTTTTCTACGTAAGAGGAAAGGCAACGATACAACTTCATTATATTTTTGTACTAAATTTTGATATATTTTTCTTCAATGGAGGTCAGATTCGTCCGCCCCCCTCTACCGGATGTTTATTCTTGAGATGACCGTCATCGTCAGTTTCATTCTCGTTTATGCCAGATGTGAAATTTAGGTTTAGTGGAGTAAAGTCTATGCGCGGAGGCACATGGAGAGGTTTAGTGCAAAGGCTTTGTTCTTAATAGGTTTTCGGATATTATTACTCCAAGGTGGGGTGGGGAAAGTGTGATGTTCTTTCTCCCTTATGACTTTGTTTTGACCAATTATAAGCCAGCTACGTCTGGACCGTACTTGTGCGCCCCACCTAAAATGAAGATCTTTATAGAGCTTGCTCAGGATATTCAAGATAAAGGGGTTGATAATCCTTCGTCCTCGTTATTTGCGAGTCCTGCTTTTATAATTCCCAGGAAAAGGTGAGGGCATAGGTTGAGTGTGGATTACCGAAATGTGAATAATAAATGTAGTTCGACCCGTGCCCTACGCCAAGCATGATTTCAGCATTCCAGCAGTTGGATGGCGCCAGGATTTGTAGTCATAATGACCTTAAAACCAGTTTCCTCCTATGTGCTCTCAGTGAACGTCCCAAGCAATACAGGACATTCGTCAAGCCATGAGGGCTCTACAAGTTCAATAAATTCCCATTAATGTTTGTCTTGGAGAACCTGCTCTCAGTCGTGTTTTTGATCGCATGTCTAATTTTAAGTACAGATTAGTCTTAAACTACCTCGATGACCATTGTATGTATAGCTTATACAGAGTGAACATCCTATTCATAAAAAGAGAGTGCGTCAAAAATTAAAAGAGGCTGGTTTGACAGTCAATCCTAATAAGGTTACTTGGGCCACACCGAGTATATCAAATATCTTGAATATGTTAATGCAATTGATAATCTTCTAGTTGATCCCAAACGAACCAAACTCATAGTTGAGTTATTGGCCTCTATGAATCTTAAAGGGGTCCAGCGCTTTGTAGGGATGTGTGCTTTTTATTCCAAGTTTGTACCCATGTTAACGGAGTTAGCGTCGTCCCTAAACTCCGTGACGAAAAAGGGAGTGAAATTTAGCTAGGCTTTAAAACAAGCTTTAATTTTCCTCTAGAGTCCCCAAGATGCCCGATTTTTCTAAGTCGTTCCCAATCCCGGTGGACGCCTTCTCTATCGCATTTGGGGCTGTGATCTCCCAAAGTTATCCCGAGGTAGTTTTACCAGTTTCTTTTGTCAGTAAAACTCCCACGGTGGCGGAAAGAAGGTACAACACCTATCAAAAAGGAGTGCCTCGGCTGTGTATTTGGGGGGCAAAACATTATCTATCTTGAACAATGAGATTTTGAGCACTTTACTGCCACTATGGCTCTGGCATATATATGGAGCCATCCTAAACAAGTAGGGAGAATAGGCCGGTGAATTCTGCGCATCTCCTATTTCATATACACTACCCATCATATCTCGGGTAGGGATAATGTAATGGCTGACACAATGTCCCGGATGAACTAAGATTTAGACCTAATTGCCTGCCCCTAATGAAGATGAAGCCCATGTGTGTGTTATCCAGACAAACCCTGAGTCATTTGTGTCTATTAGGCTACATCAGAGAGAAGATCTATGTTTCATGAATATGATGAGCTGGAAAAGGGGGAAGTAATTGGAAGATTCCTCATTTTACCCTCTGATCTGAAGAACAATATTAACCAAATATTTGTACCCTTAAAAGTTAGGCCCAACACAATTCTGTTTTCGGGGGACATCTAGGTGTTCTTAAGACCTAAAAGAAAGTGGTGGAGGAGTTTTACTGGCCGGGCCTGTATAACGACGTTAAAGACTGGATGAGGAGGTGTGAACCGTGCATCATGGCAAAGTCTGCGAAGAACATGCGAGTTGAGTTTCAATCATCCGATGTAGCTCAGCGTCCATGGGAGGTGTTTGTCGATCCATCACTCGTTCTTCCTGCGGAAATGTCTGTAGTCGTCTTGTCTTGGTGGGCGTTTTTTTATCTTTGTCGTGACGATATCTCTCAGGAACATGAAGGGCATGATTACTGCCCATACGTTGTCCAGGAGGTTTTGGGCTATCTTTGGAGCACCATGCAAAATGGTGAGCGACCATGAACCATCTTTTATGTTAGTCATTTTTATATAGTGTTTTGCCTTGAGTAGCGGGCATATAGCCCCTATAATCCCTTTCAAAACCATGTGGAAAGGTTCAATAGTAACTTAAAGGTGTATTTAGCTATTTTCTATTGTGAATACTAGGGTCATTTGGACAGTGACCTGTATTTTTTAAACTTAGATCCTGCATTGCAGGAGTACCAGAGTGCCCCCAGCGTCTGTTTTGCTAGAAAGGGAGCTTAATCACTCCCTAGTGGCGATGTGGGATGTCAACCCTCCTATTGGTGGATCTGGGGACTCTTCTTATTCAGAAAAATGTAGGCATGCTTTTCTGAATTTGAAGATGTCTGAGAGAGTTGCAAAGGCTTATAACAGGGGCAGACTCCCTATAGGTTTTGTGATTGAGGATTATGTTATATGTAAGTGTTTTCCTCTAAGCGCAGCCGCTTATAAGGTTTCTGCTAAACTTTTGCCTGGCTTAAATAGTCCATGGATCGTGAACAAGTTTCTAGCCCCTGTGTCGGTTAGAATTAAGAGTATTAGCAGCTCCGCTTAGGAACGGCTAGCTCATGTGAGTCATGTGAAAAAGGTGCCTCAACAGTTGGACGTAAGGCCTTAAAGATTCGCTTGAATCTAAAGTGTTGTTAGTGGATCCAAGGATTAGATGGTTATGCCTATTTGTGTCTTATTCACAGGAACTGGTAACTTGGTATAAAAATATAAGTTATAACGTCTCAGGAACTAACTTACCTAAGAATAAGATAAGAGGTAGTTAGCCTGGAACTATATTGTATTTTTTAATATAAACTATAATGTATCTGGAACTTACTAAGAATAGGTTAGGAAGTAATTAGCCAAGAACTATATTGTGTGTATTTACTTACGTTGGTAGTTACTTGTAACGTATGACCAATTATTGTGTGCTTAACATAGATATAATTCACGCTCTTATTTTTGTAACAGTGAGAAATATGGATAGGTTTCATTTTAAAATATATGTATATTGAACATATTTATTCTAGGGATTATATTATATTTAGGAATAGTACATATGTGCCTTTTTGGGGATTCCTTTTAAATCCCGGGTAAAGATTTATCCTCAAATAAAATCAAAATTGTATTTTTGGAACAGTTTTGTATTCGGTGAGTTATCCAACGGAACTAGTGAAGTTCTCTGATAACTGTGTGTCTTCTCCTCCTACCCCCGTTCTTCTTCAAGAGCTGCGCTAGTTCAGTGCGCAGAGACACGGGATCGTAGAAGCAGCAAGACTCCAACTCCTGGGCTCCTCAGCTTCCAAAGACAGAATGTATGGTATTGGTATGCTACAGGTCGCCAACAAGCCGATCTCCTACAATGCAATAGCTCTATTATTTTTGCGAATATACATTTCACGCCCTAAATATATTTCATTGCTATTTGCCTCAACTCATTTGGTCATTTTCCTCCAAGCTAACCAACGTTTACCGAAAGGAGGACGGGCGTTGCCCATCCGTCAGTCGTTGCCTTAGCGACGGTTCAAGCGCAACAGCGAGTGGAGTTTGGTCAGCCAAAATAGGATGTGGCTCGAATATAGGGTTTCGACTGTTGCTAGGCGCTGGCTGTCGACGTTGATTGGAACTTGATGCAGTCATTTCAAGAAACCCCTCCCTCCCTCCACCTAAATCCCCAATCGAACATGCATAGACGATATTGCCAATACTCCATCGAGTAACTGTAAATTTCAACTTGATGAAGTGAACACCAAATCATCCTGAGGAGGACCGGGGAAGAAGACCCTCAACTTGCGATGGATTTAACCGAGAGAATAAAGGACCACGTAATGGTATTTTAGTGATGTGGGGCAGTACAGGCAAGGATGTGGGTGTCAGGATAGGGACTGGGATTCTTTATTTTTACACTATGTCATTGACGGAGTTAATACTAGAATTTATTCTCTTATTCATCAGGTGTTTATGTATCATTCGCTGTCTCAGTTGGCGTGAGCCTTAATTTGTTCTGTTTCGGTTATTGTGTAATAAAGTTTAGTAAAGTTAACCTTCTGGGTGGACGGGGGCTTAAGCATATTTATTTTCCAGTTATATGTATATTTCTGTTTAGAATGTTCAGTTATGTATGTTATGTCAGTTCATTGTAAAGATTAGTTAAATGTATTGTTTTAGATCAGTCATTTATTTTGTATGAGTCACGTAGAATTTTTACGTAAAGTTCGTTCAGTTTCGTTTTATATTTGTAGTAGGATGTGAACGAGATCAAATTGCCAAAATTTGTCATTATCATGTTCCAAGTAAATGCTAGGTTTTGTTCTTATAGCTCAGAAGTGGGATGTCTTTTTAAAAAGCTCTACTTAAAGTAGCTTCAACGTGGATAATTTTTGTTGGTCTTATCAAGGCCTAAGTTGGGATTAAGTCCTGAAATGATCCGGTTTAGGAGATCCTTTGGTCAAGGGTATAATCAATGTGAGGAATAGTGTTGGGCATAATCGAATGATTTAAATAGTCGAATAATCACTCAATTATTTTAAATATAATCGAATGGATCATTCGAATGATATTGAGTAGTCGTGGAGAAAGGGAGAAACGAAACTAATCGTAACAACGCTAGTGGCTAGACATTAGTCACGAGTTGTAGTTTTGTTTTGTCCTAATATTCTTTTCGATTAGCTCCAAGCCCCCGTCACACTCAATATAAATATGCCATTCCTTTGCAGATTATCAGCACGGTCACGATCGACACAAGCTCAATTTTCAATTATTTAAGGGAACTATATTTCGAAAATTAGTCTAAGGAGAACACCTATTTTGTACTGAAATAGCCGCGTAACATTCACTTTATAAGGCGATATTTCCCCAGCGCTCTGGCAAGGGAGTGGTGAGCGAATGAATCGGCCAGCTCGTAGCTTTATCGCTTTAGTAGTTACTAATTTTCATTAGAATGATTTTAAAATAATTCACATTAAATCTTCATTCTTTATTTATAGACTTCAACTTTAAGCATCATCAACTTCAATTTCGATAGCAGGTACTCCCAAACAGTGTCACCAATATAACTTTTTTTTAAAATATCCTTTCAATTAAGAAAATTAATTTAATCGATATTGTGAAACGATTAAAACGTATTATTTTGAAATTTATAAAAGCTTTTTAGTTTTAAACGACTTCGAGTTCAAAAAATTTCCAAGTTTTTTTAGTACACCCGCAAATCTAGTCAGTCATATCATTTATGACTTACAAGGTTCCCACATTTCTTATAATAGCCCTACTACTAATTGTAAATTATATTTTTGTATGGTTGCATCTTGTTATTATTTGTTTTAATAGCCTAATTGACTAGTTTTCATATTTTGTGACATATGGAAACAAATTTTATTTATTTAACACCGCGTCTTACTACCCATTCGGGTTATACGCTTAAGTACTAATTACGCTAATAGATTAGGAATTGGGAAGGTTGAATTTAGAGGAAGTGAACCCGCATTTGCGTGGGAGGATGGAAACCCGTTTAGGGAAAATCGCCCCCACTCTACCCGACCGAGATTCGAACCTCGATCTCCCCATCCTTGGCAGTCTAGCACAACACGAAACTAGTGCCTTAGCAAACTACGCCACTGAGGCGGCTAGCAAATAAATTAGGCATGTTTCTTTTTACCTAATTTCTATGCTTACAAAAGGAGGATTTATTCTATTTTATATTGAATGGTATCAAATAGGTTATTGAGTATCGAGGAGATGAAATGATAGTATCTAGCAATGTATCTGATTCGAGAAAAGTAGGTACTGTCCCACCACTAAATTTTACATATTTTAAATCTGATTTTTGATTTAATTTATTGGTATAGTGTAATTTTCTATGTTTATTGTAAATGTAGCCATCCTATTTCAAAATTAATGACAGTGAGTCGAGGATAGGGCTATAAGCTGCTTCACTCTGCTGAGGACTTTAAAGGCTTTAGGGTTACACACCAATCCAAAAACTTTGACTAGTGAAAATAAATAATATTTTGTGATATATATATATATATATATATATATATATATATTGGTGATACATAAGTATATATATTTTTTCATGATATTGTACTTATTCTCAACCTGATCTTAACTCCTTCATGTTGAACATGTCCTTAACCATGAACCAGTCTACTTCGCAGGTGGAGCAAGGACACTAAAGCAGGACGATGATACATTACCTGGGGAAGGAAGCACTGATCACCGAGTTTAAACGCAGGGGCTTCAACAGTTCTCGCTAGGGGATGCGGTAACTGTTCTACGTCACCATTTGTGCTCTCTTCTATTTGGGGCTGACTTAAGGCGAATCGTGCACGTGATAAGTTCGTCATGGGCCGAATTTATTTCTCAACAGGTAAAAATGAAAAAATGACCCCCTCCTAGAACCCCTTCCCTCACAAAATTATTGAAATATACCTGCATTGGCCACCAAAGCGCCAGTTGAGCTTGGACCTTTGTGGAGGCCGGACCTATGTTTGTCTTTAGCTCAAATTACTACCGGGTATTTTAAATCTGTACTTGAGTCATTTTAGTACCAAGCTAGCCAGTTTGAGCCCCCTAGTTTAGTGATTTCTAGAAAATATTCCTTCTCTTTAGTTGTGTGAGGCAGTAAAAAGGACTGCTGGTTGATGCAAGGAGTGATGGGGGAGGTTTGTTGGTTGTACACGCCGATGATTCACGGCTATACACGAGTTCCTTGTAACCGACAGCTGAAAACTGAACATTAACAGATTACCTACAACTACAAAAAAGATTACAAACAAATTGACCGTCAGAGAATCGTGAGCTTGTTTGCATATCACGTGGAAGACCTGGGTTCAAATCCCTGATGGGTACACTAAAGTCATTTCCCACATATCATTCTGAATGCTATTACCGTAGAGATAATTCATTTAGCAAAGATTAAATAAAGCAGCATTTTACTAGATGAACATATAATAATACAGTAGACCTAACTATGATACATTCCCAACCTTAGTTTACTTGGATGACAGCTCAAAAAGTTACTAGAAATAATCCCTAATATATCCCTACGCGAACAGCTGACATCGTTCACTTTGGATAACAATAATGAAAACCTATGATAATGTATGAATTTGATAGTTAACCACAGTAATTTAGGCCAATATTACTTATATATTGTTTGGGGTCGGGCTCAAAGCTTATTTATCGTTTTATTCTACTTAAAAAAAATTATTATTCACATCACTTTCACAAAAGGTCTAACTAGCATAGATTTAAAATGGCGAGCGACGAATTTACGTGACGTGACGGAAACAATTATTTACAATGATGCACCCATGCAGTGGATAACAATATTTTATTCAGTAAAATATTTCGAAAATCGATAAAATAATCATAAAATAATTTATTACATACATGAAAAATGACAAGTATTTTATCTTTTCCGAGTAAATACGATGCCTGTATTATAAGGCTATTATTGTATACGCTATATAACACATCATAGATAAGATTCCAAAACGGAGAATAGGTACTTTTAATTATGTTTAAAATATTGTTTCAAATTGGGTAAAAAGAAATTATTTAAAGTTATGAAACAGTGTAAGAAAACTTTAACATTTATCACAAAACAAGGATATTTTACAAGTGTTGGCAATCCAAAGCCTAAACATATGATTTTTGAACTGTCATACAGGAAAACCTATCATGAACAGACTTTATATTAATTTGTTAAATTAAGAGTAGAGATATACAATAGTAAAAACTGTCTTTATAAATGATTTATAAATTTACTTACCACCAACACACGGAATAAACGTCAAGCTCATCTTGTATAGTTTGCTGGTAATGGGGAGGTTGAGGTTCGAATCCCGGCCGAGTGTACTAAGGGTGTTTATTCTTAAGTGGTTCCCCCCTCTCCCGAACATTGGGAAGACCTAGACGTAGATGGGAAGATAACATTAGAATGGACCTGAAGTTATAGGATGTAGTGAGGTAGACTGGATAGAACTAGCTCAGAATAGGGATAGTTGGCGCACTTTGAGTGGGTGAATAAATTTGGCTCAAAATAAATATATAATATAAATTAAAGATCAATACTTTCCTATATATCCATCGATTCAAATTAAGACGTGTTTTACTCGTATAGGGTATTTACAAAAACTACGATAATTTCAAAATGGGAATCCAGAAATTGGGGAGGCATTGGGTAGTAGGGGGTTACCATTCCAGAATATAAAACCATTCTTAACCTATGAAATTTCAAGTTCAGGGTTGGTGAACTGGAAGTAGTTGTGTAAAAAGTGTAAAAACTTATAGAAACAACTACTTTCAATGGTGGTAAAAACTTAAACTAGGCAGGAAGTTAAAAGAGACCACTCCATATTACCAAAAAGGTTTGATCATTTTAAATTTTTCAAAGAGACTCTGTGAAAGTTCAAGTGAAAGTTTAAACAGAAGTTTTGAGTGTTATTCGTGATCGTTTGTCTGCAACACTTTATCAATTCGTGTTGGTTAGGGACTGATTCGATTAGACTCAAAATTGTGTTCGAAATGTCATCAGTTAACGTCAGTAATTATAAAACTGAGCCATCAAATAAAATAATGATACATTGGAAATACAGGCAAAAGCGGTCCTCATTCGTAGTGTACTTTGGGGTTACGTGAGTGGTGAAACACCAATACCTGCAGAAGAAGCAGATAAGAAGAAATGGCAGGAATACGTCTCGCAATCAAGATCAGATCTAATATTGATAATATTTCCTAACGAACTGAAACTGGTAAAAAATTGTGACACATTGAAGTCATTATGGGACAAATTGAAAAGTGTATACCAAAGTCGAGGTCCTGCTCGTAAAGCCACATTACTAAAACGACTTGTTCTGCACAAGATGAAGGACAACGATGATATGAGTACCCACCTAGACGAGTTCACAGATGCTGTGGATAAGTTCCAAGATATGAGAATATAGATAAACGGTGATTTGTTGAGCATCATGATGCTCTACAGCTTATCCACTGCCAACGAAAATTTTCGTATAGCAATTGAAAGTAGGGACAATTTACCGACTCCTAGTGAATTAAAAATCAAGATTATGGAGGAATCAAATTCTAGACACAAGGATGACCTAAAAGCTAAGCATGAGGATGCATTTTTTGCTAAAAAATTTAATAATCACAATCGTAAAAATTTTAATTTGGGTCAAAATCTCAAAAATTTTCGATCTGGTCAAGGTCAACAAAATAACAATAAGAGTAGTAACATGAAATGCCAAAGATGCAAAAAGTCTAATCATAAGACGGAAGATTGCTGGCTCAACAAAAAAAAACA
>CABFWB010004398.1:0-32804 GCA_902151455.1 Timema bartmani
CTCTACTATCTCATGTACTCCAACATCCTCATTACATGCCCATAACATCTCAGTCTTGCTTCCTCTACTATCTCATGTACCCCCTCTCCTCTCCAGATAACTTTCCTAATCTTATTTTTAATTAGAAACCTATCATTGATAATGTAGCTGAAATGGCCTCGAGATTAAATTAACTAATAATAAATATATAAACACTCCACCTTACCACTTAGTGGTGGATATTGTTATATGCTGAGGGCCACCCTGTGAGATAGGTATGAATAAAACAAGGTGACATGTTGACAGAAATGTACCCTCATTTGCTTGGAGAATGAGTAAGAAGCCATTTGGAGGGGGGGACGCCTTTGCCCCACTTTGGGTGAGGTATCATAATATCACTGTTGATGTCCCGCTGCCCTCGGTTTGGCCAGCAATGTATCATTCAGCTCACGTAGGCCCGTACACGCCATTTATTGTCCACCTTGTGGTTTGCTATCAAAGTCTTTTATCTCCAAACGCGCTTGACAAGCCATTCATTGGTCACGAGCTTGCACCTTGTCAAACGTTCCTAAAATTAAAACAAATTTAGGAGAGTTTGTGATATTTTTGTTGTTAGCTTTTATCAGACGTTAATATATCTTGGTACCCGCATGATCTAAGGCGTATACTATCGCAGTAGGCTAGACCGCCGATGACGTGAAGACCGAGGTTCGAATCTCGGTCGGGTGTACTGAGGGTTTTTTTCTAAAAATTGTTTTCCACTCTCCCTCCACGCGAATGCTTGTACTACACTTTCTCTAAATATAACCTTCCTAATCCTTAAAATCATTAGCGTATAAGCGTACACCTTGAACGGGCGGTAAGACGCGGTGCTAAAAAAAAATTCAAAAATAACCTGCCTTTGAAAATCGGCCGGCCCTGCGTTCTTTTCTTAACTCCACACATCTGGATACGAACAGTGCCATCATAGAGAGAGGTAAGTTTCTCTCCGCAGTGTTGGCAGCAGTTGACAGTAGTGCCCCTGGCAGACCCCGCATCTCGCGTGTTTAGCCAGCCATTACCTCCCTGAGTCTTGGCCCCTAAGGTAATGAAACGAGTGGTAAATGTTGTTTTAATTCAGGGTGGGGTAGCCCGGCTGGCTACAAGGGGGCTCAAAAAGTTATCACGGTGCCATTTGATTAACTCATTGGGTGTGTGTATTTTTTTTTGTTTTTTTTCCTCTCGCTTTTTATTACCCTTTCGGGCTATACGCTAATTTGTTAGGTGTGAGAAAGGTTGGATCAAGAGGAATTGTACGCGCACTTGTGGGAAAGGAGAGTTAAAAATAAGTGAAAAAGCCTCAGTGCACCTGACTTAGATTCGAACTCCGACCTCTGCGTCATCGGTAGTTAAGTCTATTTTGAGAGTGAGTGAAATTGTTCATTATTCATTTGTCCAGGGATTTCGCTTGTTTTGAGCACTATGCCTTTTTTATTATTATTGTTATTGTTATTATTTGCGGTATTCAACGTGCACTTTCTAAACCAATTGATTATATCAGCGCATGACTTATAAACTAACTTAAATCTAGAACACCTCCGTGGCTGTTAATTCATCACCGTGACCCGTTTCGGTGATCGCCTGGTCTAAGGTGTCACTGTCGCAATAGACTAGGGGAGATTGGGGATTCGATCCCGTTCGGGTATACTGAGGGTGATTTTTCCTTGATGGTTTCTCAATCCACGCAAATGCGGGTACACGTCTTAAATTCAACGTTCCTCATCCCTACCTAACCCATTAGCGTAATTAGTACATAAGCCTATAACCCTAATGGGTAGTAAGACGCGATGAAAGGGGCGACACAAATCGCCAATAAAAGATAAATTGTTCGGTCATGTCGGGAATCGATCTCGGGTGCTTTAGCCCAGAAGGCAGACAAGCTACCGACTGAGCTGAGTTGTCAAAGTAAAATGTATGTTACTTATATTTTGATGGGGTGAAAGGAACTTAATTCATTGTATCCTTTCACCCCCACCCCCTCACAGTTTTACGACTCGTTCTAACTATCCGCATATTTACACTGACGGGGTAGGGTTTATGAAGTAAGAATTTTAAGATAAAGGTTACTAACATTCACGTGTATGGGAGGTTGAACTATTTGGGAAAATTCACCTCAGTAGGTTACACTGAGCCAGGATTCGAACCCCGATCTCCTCGTCACCAGAAGTCCGGTCTATCGCGAGACTAACCGCCAAGATCGTGGGCCTAAAGAGTCGAAAACTTATTAAAAAAAGAATAAAACATTTAATTTTTATCTGTAGTTGTATACACATAAATGACTAGTTTAATATTATTACTATATTTGTAAGGTTTCTTTTTGTTTTGTTTTTCCAACAAATGAAGGGGAGAAAGTCACATTACACACACTTTTTTTTTTTAGGACAGCAAAAAAAAGTATTCTATAATAAAACTACATAAAGGTCCTAGTAAATACTGTATATATTTTATTAAACTAAATTAAAATATGACATTTTATCTTTTATTGAGACAAATGGCAGCACCAGCTTAATCTGAGATAAAATATTGGACTTGACTCCTTTTCCCCCTGTACTCATCAAACGAAAGTTTGTGTGTAGAAGCCAAATGGTACCCCGGCATAGATTGATGAGAGTTGTGACGCTGTTGCCCGGGACGCAGCGTGGACCCTGTTTGCCGCATTGTTGTGGATATTACCATAAAACGTGTAAAGAGGCTCTGTAATTTGCGTCCCAGCTCTTCACTTTTGTGCGTGGCGTCGCACTCTAAACAACAATAATTGACATGCGTGACCCGCCCTCCTCATTCCGGAAAGTGCAACAGTGTGAAGTTTTGTCTTCCACCATACAATGGTGGAGTGTGCCCTAATGAAGTTTAGTCCTCCACCATACAATGGCGGAGTGTGCACTAATGAAGCTTAGTCCATCACCATACAATGGCGGAGTGTGCCCTAATGAAGCTTAGTCCATCACCATACAATGGCGGAGTGTGCCCTAATGAAGCTTAGTCCCTCACCATACGATGGTAAAGTGTGCCCTAATGAAGTTTCGTCCTCCACTATACAATGAGGGAGTGTGTCCTAATGAATCTTAGTCCCTCACCATACGATGGTCAAGTGTGCCCTAATGAAGTTTCGTCCTCCACCATACAATGGCGGAGTGTGCACTAATGAAGCTTAGTCCCTCACCATACGATGGTCAAGTGTGCCCTAATGAAGTTTAGTCCTCCACCATACAATGGCGGAGTGTGCCTTAGTGAAATGTTGTCCACCATAGAATGGTGAAGTGTGCCATAATGAAGTTTCGTTTTCCACCATACAATGGTAAAGTGTGCCCTAATGAATCTTAGTCCCTCACCATACGATGGTCAAGTGTGCCCTAATGAAGTTTCGTCCTCCACCATACAATGAGGGAGATGTGTCCTAATGAATCTTAGTCCCTCACCATACGATGGTTAAGTGTGCCCTAATGAAGTTTTGTCCTCTACCATACAATGAGGGAGTGTGTCCTAATGAATCTTAGTCCCTCACCATACGATGGTTAAGTGTGCCCTAATGAAGTTTCAGTCCTGGACCGTAAGCCGATGAAGAGGTGTCTCTCCTTTATTTGTTAGCTCGGCAGTAAAAGACAGATAAGACAGAGAGGGGGAGCTCCCTCCCACTGAGAGAGACGAAGCTGGTATGCGGGCGATTGGCACACTGCCATACCATCCTCCTTACACTGTTGTACACATTGTGAGACTAGCCCGGTTTGATTGCCAACTCTCAACAAAAGGATCGTACACTCGGATTAATATCATTTCCTTTTAGTGGGATTAGTGACGTAGAGTAGTTTAGCAAAGCGTTAACGTGGGGATGTAGGGAATGAGAGTTAAGGGCAGGGGTTGTTTTTTTGGCAGGTTTTATAGCAAAACTTTTTTTTTTTACAAAATAAATCAAATATTACTCCAGACCAGGATTCGAACCCTGACCTCCCGGTTCATCGCCAGTCTATTATGTTGCTAGAATGACGCCTTAGACCACGGTTCGGCAACCTGTTGATCTCGCAACAATTCTCATTCACCCGCCTCGGTGGCGTAGTTGGCTAACGCGCCAGTCGTGTTGAATCAGACCACCGAGGACGGGGAGATCGAGGTTCGAATCTCGGTCGGGTGAACTGGGGGTGGTTTTTCCTAAATGGTTTTCCACTCTCCCTCCACGCAAATGCGGGTTCACTTCCTCTAAATTCAACCTTCCCAATTCCTAATCCATTAGTGTAATTAGTACTTAAGCGTATAACCCGAACGGGTAGTAAGACGCGGTGCTAAAAATAAATAAATAAATAATTCTCATTCGATCTCGTAAGAAAGCTACACGGTCATTAAGAATGAGGTTTACTTGCAAATAACTTTGAAATGACCTTCAAATTTAAAGGCAATCCGTAACGGGTGGTTAGGTAGTTTCTTTCTTGAAAGTTCTCAGCCCACCTTGGGTTGTGTACAACTGAGAAGAGAGAGAGAGAATGAGTTGGTTGGGGAATGAGCGACAGCCTATCAGTTTCTCGAAAAATCGCTTTCCTTTTTCTTGAGGATAGTAATTCTACCTATTTGTTAACTTCCCGTAAAAGGAAAGATTAATATTCATTCGTATCAATTTCTCCAAATGAAATCCATAGTGAAAATAATGTGATGACTAATGACAATAGGTATGTATAAAAAAAATAGAAACCATTTTGGGGTGGTTACGGGACTAGTAAAGGATTATTCATTAAATTATTGAATTTAATGTAACAAATATGAATAATACATTTTTATTTTATAAATTTTGCTATACATTTAAATTGATTAACCACAAATACTCATGTACAAGTACAAATAATTCTAAACACACTATTAAAATAGCTTATTATTTATCATTAATTATAAATATTGCTTTTTTGTTTGATATTTCAAATGATGACAGGTTCACTTTGACATTTCTACTGTCCAGTCTGATACTTTACCAAAAGTAAAATCTTGCTAAAATTGAACGACAACCGTATTTGTGTGTTTTTCCTTCCAAATTTGTACTCATGTTTTTAACCTTTTTGAAACCAAAATGTTCATTAAAGCTAACGGTTATATTTTAATATTCATTGTACACAATTTTTTTTAAACAAATATGTTTGATGAACCAAATTTAGTTTAGAAGAGATACACCTTTTATTTGATCAAAATAATTGGTCATATTGGACCAAAAACAGCTTGTTTGGTCGAGTCACTTTAAATTTAACATATGTATATAATTTATACTCGGATCAATAGGCATGTGAACTAAATATCGTGTTCTGGTTTTCTGGTTACAGTGAGGTCAAGGTTCGAATTCCAGATAGGTGCAATGAGAGTGTTTTTTTCTAAATTGTTTCCCACTTATTCTCCACGCAAATGTTTCCCCCAACAACCCCTCATACATCATATAAACAAGTGCTATCTGTGGAATGGCAGACAAAAAATGCTTACATTATTTGATTATTTATTATAGTGAGGTTTTTTAAAAGAATCTGCTTAAAAATTGGAAATAAATACTCTTACAATATCACAACATACAAATTCAAATATTATTTAATTTAACAATATAAAGTTTGAATTAGTAAACTGTAGAACATGTTACTACAAATTAAATATTAGCATGTACACAATTATAAAATAATCGATAATATCTTTCGCCTTGATTTCTGCTGAGCGAACCGGTCGATGATGCCAGACAACTATTTTATTCAATAAGTGACCTTCAATTAAAACTATTGTCAGTTAATTAAGGCGATCCTCTGTCATATTGGTACGCAGATACAGCAAATCACAACAATCACACACATGAGGAAGCCATGAAACAATGTTAACTGGTAGAGAAAATATGTAGTTTCTTTCGTCATTCAAAATTTCCCACCCCTAAAACCTGCCGCAGTAGGCAAGTGCCTACTAGGCCTATGCGTAAATCCGCCCTTGCAATTAGCTCTCTAGATTTATGCCAAACATACAAAATCGTGACATAACAATCACTTAAATTATTGCAATGAGTGGTTTGAGTTTCGATTAGATATTTTTATAATTTAATATTTTAGTAACGTAATTTGGGCCCCGATCTAACTACTATTTGTGGCCCAATAAATATGTCTCCCAGGAATTATTTACTATATTATTAATAGCTAGTAAACACATATACCCTTTCCCCCTAAGAAACAATTATAGGCCTACAACTTTATTTATCATGTAGAACACTCGCCAAATGCCCATTTTAAACAAAATAGTTAAAACTATTTTTTTTAAATTGAATTTTCAAAAATCAGTTGTCAAGTAAACTACCCTAATTTGAGGGCTTGAATCAATTTTTAAAAAAGTCTCAAGGTATAACCATAATATAATATATAATTATTAAAGTTTGAGAGAAATCTATCAAATCCTTTTCTCTTGAGCCCCAGGAACATACAGACAGGCAAAGGGTCACACAAAAATACAAAACCCACCTTTTAGTTTTCGAAGGCACATAAAACGCAAAGATTAAACATAATTACTTTTTTTTTCACAGGACATTTTTAACCGAAAATGGCCGTATGAATGAAATATCAAAAACCATAGCCAAAAATGCGTGTGCCAAGTTTGGTAATGTCAAAAAAAAATTGACTCAAATGTAATTATAAAACACACATATGCGGTTGTTGCTTTAATTGCTTACCTTTCTAGTACACAGTAAAAATCATATATTTATATTTATACATATATACATATATAAATATAATTTATATTCATATGCATATATCGTGTAGAGCATATTTTTTGGAGTAATACACATGCGAATCTGTTGTCATGTAGTGTGTAGACCTTATTTTAGGTTAAAACACACATGTGAATTCAATAGCATGTACTGTTAAATTATGCAATCCTTCTACATAAAACTAAAACAATGCTATACATAGGTCTACTTAAAATGTGACAGTTAATTGTAATACATTTATAAGAATGTCCCATTAATTCAAGAAACAATACATAGTATTAAATTAATTCTACATAATATGATTTTAATTTATAATTATAATGGGATTGTGGCTGTAAAGGTAATCTCGCTAAAACATTTATGTAAAAAACGTGCCAAATTCTACATTTAAAAAAATTCTCTTTCAGCCTCGGAAAGAAGTGATATCTAATAGAGTGCCAAGTTAAACTTGCAATGGCTTTCAAAATAACTTTTCACTTCTTTTTTACATTCTGTTTCTGCAACAATTTCAATCATTTAGTTTCATTTATATTAAGATATATGGATAAACATACCTGAAAGAATCCGGTGTGCCAGTCTAAGAGCGCAAATGGACGAGAAGTGACAAGTTTTTTGGAAATGTATTGGAAGTTGAACTTTGCACTTTTTATTTTAGATCTTCTTTTCGACCCTGAATAATAATTTTTGTAGTGTAGAACTTGGTACGTTTTTTACATAAATGTTTTGATGAGTAATTAAAAATTTTTTTTTAAAGATTATGTATAAGAATACGTTTATTTAAGTAACTACCTGCCTACCATCAGGAGGCATTTTATTTAAGTTTGTGTGGTGCAACAAATAGATAGAGTGATGGGAGAGTTCTATTAAAAATGGATTTGAGGAAAATATTTGGCATATTTTGGAAACATGTTGAAAAGTGAGTGCGACTAAAATAACGTTGATCGTTCATAATCGGTAATGATAAGAAAATTAAATGGTGTAACGTGAATTACACCCGCCTTGGTGGCCGCATGGTCTAACACGCTACTCTCTCAATAGACTAGACTGCCAATGACGGGGAGATCGTGCCTAGTTAGATCCCGGTCGGATGTACTGAGGGTTTCCTTTTTCAAAATTGTTTCCCACTCTCTCTTTCCACGCAAACGCTGGTACACTTCGTCTGAATACAACTTTTCTCATCCCTAACACATTAGCGTGATTGGTACATACGCGTATAACCTAAACAGGTAGTAAGATGCAGTGATAACAAAAAATCGACACGGCCGGGATTCTCACCAGGTATCACAAGATGGCGAGCTTCCGGCCGTCGCGCAATTTGACTCGATGACAGTCCTGGGTTCATCAGAACGGTATTGTATTATATAATGTAATCGGGCGAGTCGCCGGACCTGTCTTGAGCTGTAACGCCCGTCCAGGGAACGTGGGAGCTATTTTCGGGGGCCCGCCCCGGTCGGCGCCCCGACACTTTTCTTTTTTTCCAACAATATAGTAAACCTCGCACCCAAATGTCCGCCCACGTCTCGAGGGGGGGCTACGGGCCCCGAATTGACTCAGGGAGGACCTCGAACCGGCCCTCGTGGTTCTAACGTCCGTTCGTGTATATCGCGTCCTGTTTTAGGGCGGTAATAGGCTACACTGTCATTTATTTTATAAAAGTTATATGATAAAATAAATATGATGTAACGTTGACAATCCATCAAAGATTTTTTTTTTCAGGAAAACACGCAACACTGGGGATTATACTTGATTTTTGACGTCTGTCGGGAACTGTGTAGGTGAGTTGCGGCCTAATCTTGAAATCGTGTACGAGTTCAGGCCCGGCTTTTTGAGAGACACGTATGAATTGCGGCCCACTCACATGAGGGAGAGGTATGAGCTGTGTCCAACTAATTAGCGGTGTGCTTTCTATCATGATGTCTTAAATTTCAGATAGGAACCATCATAGTCTCATGTCGACATCCCTCGTAAGATCAAAACTTCCTCAGTTCTCAGTTCCTCGTTCAATGGTTTTGGCAAAAATTTGAAGGTTAGGTTATGTTAGGTTAGGTAAGGTCAACAGCCCGGGCCGCAATTCGTACGTGGCTCTAAAAATGTGGTGCCGCAATTCACCTGTATCTTTAGATGTGAACAACTCGTGCGGCCGCAACTCAACTGCAGCCGTCGGGAATCCATAGGTGAGGAGGACCACTGTAAATAGCTTATAGAGCAGCCGTGGGCAAACTGCGGCCCGCGACTTTAATTTATGCGGCCCGCACACAAATTTAAACGTTCGTGATTTTATTAACAAAAATGACAAATTAAATACATTATTAATCAGTTCATGTATTTAAACATGTGAACTAATGAGCAAGCTCTTTTATAATCTTACATGTGTACAAGTATAATCTTGTGTTCAGGATAGTTACGGAATTTAATATGACTAATAAATGTATTTTTGTGTGAAAATAAAGTTCATTATTTAGTAAATTTAGATTTTGTCAAATGTGGCCCGTTAAAGACCTTACGGATGTCCATGAGGCCCTCGGGGAGAAAGGTTTGCCCGCCTCTGTTTTAGAGGCAACACATTGAAAAAAATCAGGACAAGCATTACTCTAAAACGCTTCTAATGGTATCCAAATTTTGAAAATTTTCTGGTAGATAACCTCTCCAAATATCTTGGAGAAGTACTTATTAGCAAAACTTGCTCCAGTACTAAACTTTGTGACGTGTTCCAACACACCTTTTACAAAATAATTTAATTCCAGAATGATTTGTTGAAAGTCTACAAAAAAAACCCAGCGGGGAACTCCTTTTAAAAATCAGGAGAACTTTATTTTCTCAGAAAAACTGAAAATTATGCTGGATATCGATTTTAAAGATTGAGAGGCCACGCTGATGCTCTAAGATAGGGGTATCAAACTTGTAACCCGACCCACCTGAGGCCTGCCCGTTTAATGATCATGTGTATATTACGCTAGTTTAATGGTAGAGCATTGTTGCGCTAACACAAAGGTCCCAGGTTCGATTCTCCTGTCCAGATGTCATTATTCTACTAATTTAATTTAATTTAATTCTGAGCTTCATATGGACATTCTCGTAATTTCCAATATTTGCAATCCATCTGTTTTTTATTATTATTATTACTACCGCGTCTTACTACCCGTTCGGGTTATACGCACTTACGCTAATGTGCAATGGTAGGGTGATTGTGAGATGGAATGGAGGACCTACAGTTTAACGTGGGATCCGAACCACGGTGAAGGCCTGGCATTCCTCACATTCACAAGTTGTGATTAATACACGCCTTGTCACAGGTGAAGGAAGGGTTTGGCAATCAAATAAATCTGTGCTGGGACCGAGGATCGAACCCCGGATCCACAGCACAGAAGTCTTGACACGTTTAGATCGCCAGGTCACCCCTGTCTGTTGATAATAGCCTTTGAAATTTCGCTCTAGTTACAATCTTGTGTTACATGCTTGTCAACATGACAGCCCTCTCAAGCCGTGTTTGGCTGTGGTATTTTATATCCCCCGATATCATTTGGTCGCTCATATGTAGCTGACAATTCCACACGTCCATCACAGACTCGATCTTAAAACTATAAGTGAAGAACTACCCTGAGAACAGACGACTCCCGGATAGCTCAGTGGGTAGAGCAATTGGCGTACTAAACCAGGTCCCGCGTTCGATTCCTGTGTCCAGTTGTCATTTTTCAACTAATTTAAATTAATTTATTTTATGAAATAAATATGACTAAAATATCGCCCTCACTTTAGAGAACATTGTCATGTGCTCTAACGTGCACTTTTTAAACGCAAGCTATATTATTTTGTTGTGCCCGATCTCCACCCGGACAGGATGTACGTATACAGGATTTAGGGATGATGAGGGAAGAATTTAAAGGGGAAATTGTATACGCATTTTACCTAGGCTGGAAAGCTGATAACCGTTTAGGGGGAAAAAAACCCGTTGGCACGGCCCTCGCGGGACTCGAACCCCATGACCTTTCACGTGGGTGACAAACCAGACGAGTCGGTATTGATGCCTTTGATATTTCAATGGCATATTATCAGCCAGGGTCAACGGGTGTGCCGCGGATTTTTTTTTTAATTAAGTTCGAAAAGAACCTGAGAAAACTTGAAATAAAAAATAACTATTACTTATTTTACTTTCACATTCAAAATTTTGTTAGGGGAGGGGGTGGAAGGAGGTTACAGGGCTGGGCTCTCAAAATGAAAGGTAGGTGTTTGTAAAATTATTGAGACAGAACTTGAAAAACAAATCGTTCCAGACAGGACATTATCTTTACATTTTTGCAATAGAAAGGGATAATGCTATTGTATACTCCATTCACGGTAGGAATTACTCTCTGAAAGGTCTTTTTTCCTACCAATATCCTACTATATAATAGCTTTCTGGTAGGGAAAAAGGCCTTTCAGAAGACAATTCCTACGGTGAACGGACTTTATTTAGGGTTATTTAGGTTATTTGAACTCTGTGATTCATTGAATGGCTATTTGTACTATGACACCATATTCACCATGTTTCGAGGTGGAAGTGTGGACTAATCTAGATTAGTCATCACCCATATACGATCGAGTCATCTCGTGGAACTCCATGACTGATGTATGGTATACATATATCAGTTTCATTCTATTCACATGACTCATTTAAGTGCTACGTTTTAAGGTAGGAGTGTAGTTAACTCGAGAAAATGGCAGTGTCTGCTGTTTTTATAGCAACACTGTTTAATTTTTTTTTTCACATGATGGTATCAACATTTGCTGAATACAGGGTGTCTACCATCCGGGAAAATCAGGGAAAACGGGAATTAGCCGGGGAATTTTAAGTGATCGGGAAAAAACGGGAATTTGGTAAATTACAATGAAATTCCGGGAAAATATTGTTTTACTCAAAATATGAAACATAATCATTAAATCAGTAAATTATAATATGATTCAAACCGTCATTTTTTTTCTTTTTAGCTGTGTAATATATTTTTAATTCATAGTAAACAATGTTAGTACACATTAAAAAAATGTTTAGTTAAATTTTTAAACTTATTATTATTCATAACAAAAGATTGATAGAAAAACGAGGGAGGTGAGTTAGAAGGATGTGACATACTTTTTAGTCGGGGAATTTTAGGAAATGATCAGGGAAAAGGTCGGGGATTTCATTGGTCAAGTTGAGTAGACACCGTGTGAATATCTGTCAAGGGTGTTTTGAAATTAATGACAACTTTTTCTCTTCATTTAAAAAGTTTGTCATCTAATACCGCTATACCCATAACAGGTATTCAACAACTAGTTGATATCACCATGTGAGGAAAATTAAGCTCTTATAATGTTTGTTTCCCATCAGGTTTTGTACACTAAAACCAGAGATATGATTTACTTTACATAAAAATGAGTTTATGAAAGAATTGATTGTATGAAGTTTATCAATAATATTAAGTCAAGGCGGAAGGACGCCATGCGGCAGTTTTTGTATCAAAATATTATTTTTGTCTTTTTCTTTTTTCTCCTAGCGCCGTGTCTTACTACCCGTTCGGTTTGTACGCACTTACGCTAATGTGTAATGGTTAGGGTGATTATGAGATGAAATGGAGGACCTACAGTTTAACGTGGGATCCGAACCACGGTGGAGGCCTGGCATTTCACACATTCACAAAGTTGTGATTAATACACATCTTGTCAGAGGTAAAGGAAGGGTTTGGCAATCAGATAAGTCTGCGCCGGGACCGAGGATTGAGCCCCGGACCCCCCAGCACAGAAGTCTGACACCTTACCCCTAAACCGCCAGGTAATCCTATTTATAACAATTTAAAAACCTTATGGTATACATTTAGAAACTATTAGGCTCGCTACTGGAAGGAAATTAAAGTAAACATTTGTACCAAAGTAATTTTATTATTTAGGCCCAACAAAATGTTATCAAATCTGAAAAAATACTTTATACCATAAGTCGCGCTCCCTTTCCCCTCATCTTTATTTGTTTTTCTTCCCAATACAAATTTTGTATGGCCATCACAATTAGTTCCGCCCCCTTACAATTGTAGATATTTGTTTCGAAAAAAAAGTTATTTTGCAAAGCATCTTAACTTGACGCGCCTAAACAGTCTAAGCACTATCGCACTAAGACGCTAAGGTACGAAATAGAGATAGAGGGAAGAAAATAAGTTCACCCTGAGAGGGCTTCTTTTGTCTATGTGCTGATAACACATGCTCTCTTCCTCTGACGAGTTTACACAGTCACTTTAATATTTGCGCCTCGAAAACAATGACTTGCTTTTTAATTTTACCTTTTTCTTGTTTCCTATTCTCTGTATACAATATGCTACCATGGGTTTTTGGCAGGAAGACTCCCAAATGCCATTTTCGTGACCAAGTCCAATAACCTAAGTTTTAGATTATTTATAAAAAAATACTTTTACAAAAAAAACTACTTGAATATAAAAATAATAATTTTGTGACAATGTAGGACTATTTTTAGAATTATTTAAGAATTTATGGTTTTTGTTTTTACGTTATATCTTTAAAATTCGCTGAGTAAAACGTAAATTCACTAACATGGGAAATTCTATCTTTAGCGGCCATGACGTCACAAATAGGCAACGTACTTAAGGTATCCATAAAATTCCAAATTGTGGAAAAATACATAAATAATAGCTTTAATATATTTTTATTTTTTGTTGGACAAACTAACCCTTCTTCTATCCGGTCTTTCGAGCTTTGTCGCGCCACAGTGGCACACTGCTAATTATGATCACGTGACTGCTAATTGAAGTACTCCCAGACAGACACGAAGGATGAACTATATCTGCTACATTCAAAATGTAACCATGTGTCGTATTGTAACACAACTAGAAAAAAAAAATTGTGCTCTTATCGTACTTGTCATCATAATCGGTCGTAATAGTTGGTAAGTTCTTGGCGCTTCACTCTCATTTAAGGTAAGAGGGTTTAAGCTTTTGATGTTTCACTCTCAGTTAAGGTAAGAGGGTTTAAGCTTTTGATGTTTCACTCTCAGTTAAGGTAAGAGGGTTTAAGCTTTTGGTGTTTCACTCTCAGTTAAGGTAATAGGGTTTAAGCTTTTGGTGTTTCACTCTCAGTTAAAGTAAGAGGGTTTAAGCTTTTGGTGTTTCACTCTCAGTTAAGGTAAGAGGGTTTAAGCTCTTTATGTTTAACTTACTCTCATTTAAGAGTGTTTAAGCTCTGGCTGTTCAGTCCCAATTTAAGAGTGTTTGATGTCTTGGTGTTTAACTAAAAAAATTATCCGGGTGGGCTCGTAAAATCCGTATAAATTTTATGAAATTGTCCTTTCACCAAACGTTGGGTAGTGATTGGATATGCCCAATATCGCCTCTTTATTCTAATTTTCTTCCTTCTCAGCTCAAGAGCACACATCACAGCTAACTCATTGAAATCCATGTTTAAACTGAGCAAATTTAGTTGCACTGTTTGATGTTGCGTGTGTGTTCACGGTTTACCCAATTGGCGGATCAAACTGTTGTGCAACTATTGAACAACTGATAGTTACATGTGTGCTCCCTGCCTGCTCTTATGACTGGAATCGAACGTAATTCCAGTAAAATACAAATCGCACACATATTACCATGAAACATTAAACGAATCAAGAATTTGTCAACAAGCTAATATTGTAAACAATAAAATCATTAAACTACCTAATAGTCTTAGAATAATTGTTTAGTTAGTAAAAAAAAAAGTTAAGTAGTTGGATTCTGGTAAAAGTAGAAAATATTAAATCAAAATGGCGACGTCGTTTGTCATATCACGTGACGAACCTATGATTTTTACCTGTACAATCCACATTTGTTTAACTTTAAAGGCAAGATTAAATCTGTATCGAATTTTTTTCGGCCAATTATGGATTAAACTTGTTTTAGGTATTGATGAAAAAGATAGCGAATGAAACAGAAGTGAGAAGAAAAGTTTTCAAAACTTATAATTTCCAATAATGGTTTCAATGCCGAAATTTTACACTCCCTCGGTGTTCTATCTAATCTTAGGGCCTACACCGAAACTAGTTCGATATATTCGGTTTAGATGTATCGTCTCATTCGTGTGACGAGTGTTATCAGAAAATACACACATCGACGGCCCACCCTTGTTGGTATAGGCTCCGTTCGTGCCTACATACATCAAATCAGGGAGATATCACATAATGAAAGATTTTTAATAGCTGTGTATTTGGATTCATATAGAATCCTTCGAGATAAAATTGATACAGTATTTTTAACGCATCGAAAGATACTTTAAAAGTGTCTAGTCATTTATTTTTTATGTATACGTAACTTTAAAAATTATTTGAACATTTTAACGTTAATGAATGGAGTTGTCTGGCATTAGGAGAACAAAAAGGGGAGGAAGGAAATGCAAATGACAATACAATTTGTGTTGTGAGCCCCCTATTAAATAATACACCGTTCGACTCACAAAAATACCCATTCAACGCGTATCGGATATAGGGTTTAGTAAACAACAGAAATATGTGGGTTTTTTTAAGGTCTTTTCAGAATGAAAAATTTCAACTTTTAAACTGTGTTTACAAGTATATACATACACATATAAAGGGCCATATATATATTGCCATATAACATTCCAGTATAGCTTTAGTTAAATAGTGCCTTGAATCGAACCCGTGTCTTTGTTGGTACTAACATATTTTGTAGCTTAACTCACAAAAGAAAATTAGATAAGAACCAAATAACACTTATCTCCTTAAGACTTGAGAGGTTTTGACTTTGGCCTTCGTCCCCTCGATGACTTCCCCCACCCCTATTCTTCCCCGCCAATGGGAGCGTCCACCCAGTTTATCGTGATAGGGGAAGTATCGAGGGGAGACCGGCGCGTCTTCTTCGTTGGTAGCGCTCACTATTAACCACCTCAGTATTTTTCTACGACCCGTACTTGTTAGTTCAATTTGAAGTTTAATTTCGTAGTATTCCGTGTGAGGATTTGTTTGGTTAAAAAGGTTTGTGTCTTGATTATTAAGTTACTCGTTTATTGTTAGACGTCCATTGTTATGAGGAACGCAGAAGCATTTTGTAGACCTTTCGTAATTTAATTGTTGGTACTTTATATATAATATATCCATAGGCCTAGTTGTCGCCACGTGTAGCGCAACCTGCTAGAACCAAAATGGTGGCAAAAGCTAGTGATTTATGAATCTCCTTAGAAAATTTATTCGGATTTTAAATGTGAATAATAAATTCTTCAAGGTAGCACTGGTGAAACAAGAAGAAAGAGATTCATTGAAATATGTACATTTATTTTTTATCGTGTGTAAGGTATGTTTTCTTCATCAATCGTTCCTAAAGTTTCTTGCGCGTTCTTATATTTAAACTCTACAACAATGTTCAATCATGTTCTCCTAGTTTTGCTTCATTATTTCAGCTAACTTAATTAGTTAAATATTGAAGCAAATTGGTGTGAAAAAGTCTATGTATACTAACTTTTTTTATTGTATTCGGTGGATTATTTAATAACGTTTTAGAATTTAGAATGCCTACTAGTAGGCAGTTTTTAATTTATGAACCCACGAATTATTTTCATAGGTGCCTATTTAAGTTTTGAAGTAAAATGAAATTATATACTTTAATCTTAAAAAGTTGAAAACAGACTAATTTACACATCCCAACTTACACGAGCTATAGGTAGGGTTACCATACGTCCAGATTTCGTCCGGACAGTCCGGATTTGGAACACGTGTCCGATTTGGCGTCCGAATCTGAGAAATGTCCGGATTTTACTAATATGAACCGAAAACGTGGCCAAATTGGGGAATTTTACTCCGCGCCGCACCTAAGGTTGGTCACACTGCAGCATGAATAAAGTACTTGAAAAGTTCAGAATATATTATGAACACTTATGTTGTCTACTGTATGTAAATATTTTATGGAATTTAAGTGATAGTGTATTAAAAAGGCTTAATTATAATAAATTTGTAATTTATTAAACCCATAATACTTATTTTGTAATTTAAAAAGCTTATTAATCAAGCTAAGTTTGATAACATTTTTCACGTATCAGGATAGCTAAAAACGCAGATTTCAGTACCTAATTTTCAAAAAAAAATTCCGGGACCCCCCACTTCCAGCCACCCCAGAAAGACCTCTGTCCGGATATGGCCTCAATAAATTATGGTAACCCTAGCTATAGGTGAAGTAAATATTACAATAGCTTTGTTGCATATTATACGTAAATACATCGGCCAACATTTATTTCAAACCAAAAGACTACTCTGAAAGTGAAATTAATGACTATTTATGAGCAGATTGATATAAGTCAGTGAAGTCACTTTTATTTTTATTATTCGCTTGTAAACAATTGTAGGGTTGTAATGTTGGCGCCTCAAAATATTCGAAAACTTAAGGCCTTATAAATAAGGCTGGATTAATGCTTTTCTTTAGTGAAAGATGCCATTCAACAAGATAAACCTTAATTGGGTAATTGTCGGTTGTAATAATTAGTGTAATTACACTAGTAGTTTGAATGCCCTAGTTCATAGTGCACATGTCAGTGAAGATTGCGAGATTAAAACTTGGTTAATTTGTTTGTTTTTTTGTCACAGAATAATTATTTTCATGTAGTACTAATAATTAGGTCTGCTTTGGAAGCTTAGCTCGCTGATACTAATTTTCAAAAACATGTTTTCCTTGTAACACAACAATCCGAAAAAAATCTATTGTTGAAATAATTTGTATAGCCTACGTCAATAAAATTCATAAGTTTTGTCTTGATGCATAACGTGAAATATATTTTAAATTCGTTTGAATGACAATGATTATCACGGAGAAAGAAAATTGTGACCTGTTGCAAAAATATATTAGGACACAATTTAGCCAAAAATAATTATTTTGCCATTTTGTTTTAGTTGGAGTTGACATTGTTGCATTAATTAAAGATGCGTATTAATATTAGAACTTTCATTTTCATATTAATTTAATTATTTTTGAAAATTAATTTAGGACTCGTTTTAAAAACTAACAATGTGTTAATATGAAGTTGAAATCTCTATGCTTTGCATTTTGTCATCTACAACTTTTAAGGGGCGTAAAACCCCTTTCAACGTTCTATTTAAAATAAATTATTTCCTGGAATATTCGCTTGATTCAATTTGAAAAAAACAACACGTCGAGGCACTGATCACGTCAGAAATATAAATAATTAAAATATGGTGTAATCATAGGTGTAGTTTGGACATTTTCCACTCAACATTTCTAAGTACCGGGCTAGTTTATATAATAATATATTGTAGCTGTGTTCCTTACAACAAAGAAAACGTTTTAGTCCAAAGTGTTCGACCATGGGAATTGACGTGACTTGGAAGAAAGAAGATGCTGATATCAGGAAGGTCGGGAGTGGCGCCTGAGTTTGGACATCGTATTGAGAGTCCCTGTTCACATCTTACCGGGCAGCATTAGATTCATATACGAAGCTCTAATACTGTCAGGTAAAGATGTCAGTCTGGACTCCTCGTTCGTCGGATGATGATCGTCAGTTTTCGTCTGCCAAGAGATTTATCAGACAAGCCATCCACAGACAAGACTGAAGCCACAACGAAGGTACAATAAATACAAGTTTTGTTCTTTGGTGAACAATGATGCTCTTCCCAATTATGTTCCTGCAAGTAGGCCAAGTATAAAATTACAGTTTTATTGGTGCGTTTACACATAAGTGTAAGTCTTGACCGTCATGTGACTTAAAACACGTAAACGAGCTGGGAAAGTTTAATATTATTGAAACTCAGCCAAAATCGTCTGCTAAGAGGAAGGGGGGGGGGGTTGAAGTTATAATTCAAATTTAACAGGAAGGAACCTTTAAGAAAATAAACTTTTTTTCTCTGCCAACATTAATAACATTTCACTATATTATTAGTGTTGTTTTTATATGTATTGAAAATATCGATCAAAAGCTACAGCTGTCGATCACATAACTTGACGTATGAATGAATACATGAAAGTAGATCTAGTAACTTTTATGTCTTCCTATGAAAATTGGACGAAATTTTAAATTGTAATTGTGCGTATAAAGTTAACTGACAAAACAACTTATACAGTGCAATTTATATTTATTTTTTTTAAATAAAAGGGCCCTTTTCTGACAGCTAGCAAAGTGTCAAGAACTACTTTCACGTATCCCTAAGTAAAGTTATGTGACCTGAAGCTATCAATTTTGGCCGCAAAAAAAGTTTGTATTCTAAAATACCGTTTCTGTGAAAATATGACTGCACTACCTCTCTGAATACTTCTTTATCAAAATATATATCATAAACTAGAAGATCGTGGTTCGATCCCGGGCGAGTGTACTGAGGTTTTTTTCCTAAACGGTTTCCCCACCCTTTAAACGCAAATGCGGGTACACTTCCGATAAATTCAACCTTCTTCATCCCTAACCCATAAGTGTAATTATTAAATAAGTGTAAAACCCGAATGTGTATTAAAACGCGGTGCTTTAAAAATATATTATAGTTTTCATGGTGACGTCGTAAACTATTTGCAACCGAGTGTACTCTGTGATACGGGACAGCCCAGTGCAGCCAACCTGCTCTTAGAGACCTTTTAACTTAATTAGCGGGCTTATAAACTCCGCTGGAATGAGCCAGTGGAACCTGTTCATAAGGAAGCCTTATCGAGGCCGCAGGGCTACCAATTTAACAAACAATCCATTGCTCTGTGAAATCAGGTGTACCTCGCAACTTGACAAAACGAATATAAACCTTGAATTTTTGTTTATAAAAAGCCCACTTTTAACCACCAGCATTGATTGAAAGTCACTCTAATTTGGCATACTAGAAAATATGTGCTATTTGATTTATAAATTTAAAAGTTCATCTGAAAATGTATCAAAAGTTTCAAATAATACTTATGGATTATTGTATAGTATCTTCACATTAATTCACTAACCAAACGAACTAAGAATGAAAATATTGCTATATTTTTATTTCCACTAATGTGGCAAAATGAATTTCCAGTTTTAAAATAATGGTCTCCGGTCTACACAAGAACAATTGTGTTTTTGTAATTTTTGTAGCCACGGGCAAAATAAATAAAATACAGTATTTCCCCATAAGAGTTTAATTTTCTTCGCGTGGTGATTGATATCAACAATTGTTGAATATCTGTCATGAGCCTCACCATTTGAAGAAAATTAAATTCTATGTTTCTGCTGGAGCAATATTTGATTTATTTTGTCCAAAAAAAAAAGTTTGCTATAAAACTGCCCTTTTCTCGCGTTCCATGCACACCCACCTTAAGATTTCTTAGTTGTTGTTTTTTCCGTTTCCATTCTTAACCTCATAACTTCTTTATTGTGTGTGGGGGGAGGTAATTAATGAATTGTTGATACATGAGGTGGGCTTTCCTTTAGTGTTTTCCCAGTCTACTTCCACGCAAATGCGGGTATATTACTTATAAATTTCTTCCTTCATTAGCCCTAACCCATTAGAGTAATTATGTATGCGCTTAGTCTGAACAGGTAGTAAGACGCGGTGATAAAAAAAATTATAATACCGGCCATGAGATTAAATTTGTAGGGTATAAATAAATAAAACAAGGTATGTTATTTATGTCCACTAAGGCTGAATAAAATAGGAAATATGTCGGGTTGTTTTTGAGGAATAAATATGAAGATAAATCCAGAGGATGACAATTGAGCTTGGGGAAAAATTAAATATTCTCAATCTGAAATGAACATATTTCACCTCCTCTCGAGCAGTGGTTCCCAAACTGTGGTAATCGTACGCCCAGAGGTAAGTGACGTACTACTAACTTTTATAAACAATAACGTGTTGATAGTAGTAAGTCTGATAAACAAACAAACTCAGATTTACGACGTGGCGTCATGGATTTATATAAGCTATTATTCCTGTCACGGTTTTATTTAGCTTACCTAGCAAAGGAGCTTTATTAAATTTCGAATCGACTGTTTATTTGGGCCCACTTCAATTTCCTGACGACCTCGGTGGCATTGGGGTAAATTACTCGCCTCAGGACCTGATGTCTGTGCGTTCAAAACCCAGCTAGTGTCGACGGACTTTTCTTGAGCGATAAAATTCCATAGCTCAAACTTCTTTCGGAGGGAAAGTAAAGCCGTTGCTCCCATGTCGATTGTGACTTGTAAAATGTAAAAAGAACCATGGAAGATATGTGAAAATACCTTTCCCTACAAAATTGGCAGGTCCTTTCGCTCTCGCTCATAGAAATTCTCGTGTGCTCTGATATAATCAGTCGGTTCACGAAGTGCACGTTAAATACCTCAAATAAATCAAAATAAAATAACTACTCATCTCTGTCATGTTTTTATTTAGCACAAGAGCTTTATTAAAATGTGGAACGACCGTTTATTTAGGCCTAATTCAATTTCCTTAAGAATGTCCTTATCTGAAAGCTAGGACAAACTACCAGATCTATTATGGGCCGTATTCAGCGGTTTTCATATTTTTTAGTAGTCAAAATTTTCCCAAACTGTCTTTTTTTTACTTATTATTTTTCTTTTAGGCGTTTTTTACATGATTTAAACATGAAATTATGAAAATAACTTTTTGGATGTCACTTTTTTTTTTCTGGTAACGGCGCCTGTAGTTGACTTAAAACATTTTTACAAATGAGAGCTTCTAAAAGGTTGCCTTCATTTCATAAACAAATATGGTGAACAGGACGATTGAAGGTGATTTGATGACGTCATACAAGTCATATTCGTGTGCATGTGTTTACAAAAGATAAACTTTCTAATTTGAAACTAATATTTTCTATGAATTTTTCCCTAAAAGTTAAAAAAATATATATATATTTCATAATTTATGGTAACCAGTTTTGAGATAAAGTGTAAATATTTATTACTTTTTAATTATTATTTTATGCAATGTAATATTTCTTGTCACCACAACCGCGAAGCAAAAAAAAACTTTGAGAGTTTTATTAATATATTTTGTTCTTTCAATTAGTCATGAAAAAGTCAATCATACAGTAGTCCTTAAGGAAACACTATAAGCAGTTTTTGTTAACTCATTTTATTAACTAAATAGTTTTACGAAGCAAATACAAAATATTTCTACAAGGGTTGACATTAATGAATTTCAATAATTGTTAGCAATGAAAAATAAATTGTAGGTGTTCATTGATTGGGTATCAACAAAAAGTGATACGTATCTAAAGCGCGCGCGGGTGCAAGGCCGTAGCCAGCCAATAATTTTAGGGGGGGGGGCGGGGTTGGTGGGAAAATTTCCAAATATTAAACACCTATAGAAGCTCTCTGAGGTACTTTTTATGGTAATAAAGCGGCCTAAATTGTACTTGTATCTTAATTTTGATATTGTTTGAGCCATAAATAAAGCCATATATATTTTGTTCATAAAATGTCAGGAGGTGCTTAAACCCCCAAAACCTCCCCCTGACTACGGCCTTGCGCGGGTGGTTTTGTTAAAAAAGTATTGCAAGTGCACCTGATCTGACCTAACATAACTTAATTCTAAGAGCTCCCAAAGTTTTGGTGCACTTATAACTCACTAAAAGGTGCGCCTACGATGTATTTTGTAAGGCTCACTTTTGTGCGCTTTTGAGTGAAAAAAAAAGTTACGATATACGTTTCAGATGATTAAACAGTGGAAATACATTCCCTTGGAAGCAGAGCCAATGTATGATTGGTTAAATGAGGACAGGGTAGGTAATAACATATCACACACCGTTTTAAAAAGCTCTACTTAAAATGGCTACACTCCACGGCAAAAACACTTAAAAACACTAACATATTTATTTAAGTTGTACTAGTTTATTACTGAAACATCAATAAACACTTAAAAGTTATTATTTATGGTGATGAAAATGTTATGGTGGGTCCCTAACAAAAGTTTATTTTAGAACCAACGTTTGTTAATCAATATAATACAAAATTGTTTTCTCAACAAACAAAAAATGGAATGTTAAATACCATTTAAAACTATCTTCATCACCTTCCAGGTGTTGCTAAACACAATTTAAAACTATCTTCATCACCTTTGAGCTGTTGCTAAATACAAATTAAAACTATCTTCATCACCTTTGAGCTGTTGCTAAATACAAATTAAAACTATCTTCATCACCCTCTAGGTGTTGCTAAATTTAATTTAAAACTATCTTCATCACCCTCGAGGTGTTGCTGAATACAATTTAAAACTATCTTCATCAACCTCGAGGTGTTGCTAAATACAATTTAAAACTATCATCACCCTCGAGGTGTTGCTAAATACAATTTAAAACTATCATCACCCTCGAGGTGTTGCTAAATACAATTTAAAACTATCATCACCCTCGAGGTGTTGCTAAATACAATTTAAAACTATCATCACCCTCGAGGTGTTGCTAAATACAAATTAAAACTATCATCACCCTCGAGGTGTTGTTAAATACAATTTAAAACTATTATCACCCTCGAGGTGTTGCTAAATACAATTTTAAACTATCATCACCCTCGAGGTGTTGCTAAATACAGTTTAAAACTATCTTCATCGCCCTCTATGTGTTGTTCCGCAGCATCGAATGCCGGGAAGGCAGGCGTGCTTTCTTCAGACCACGCGTCCAGCTTTAAATTTTTCTCGGAGCAAACATAAAAATATCCCACGGCTGCCACCAGTTAGACAATCGGGGAGCGCCTCAAGAAATTCTCGACACACCTCTCTCTCTTCACACTCATCGACTTGAAGCTGTTAATCTGCTTTTACAGGTTTGCCAACACTTGGGAAAGTCGGAAAAATACAGGGGATGTTTTTGTGTCTGGGGGAGGGGGTACGGGGGGGAACAAGGCAAACACAGTGAATTTCATAAAAATGTAATTTTAAAAAAACTGGAATATTTGCCTTATCTGACAGAAAAGCTACTACATCACCTTTCATGTATCTATACGTCAAGCCAAGTAATCTGCAGCTGTCACCCTTGAAAGATATTATCAATACCTATAAAAATAATAAGAGGTTATAGACTTGGGTGCTTTTTTTTGTTTTCTTTTTTTTTAGAGGCCATTCCAAAGGAAATTGTACTGTTATTGAAACCATATCTAATATAAATATATTTTTAGAGCACTTAGTATTACTAGATCCGTTCGTATAGTCCGATTATTTACATAGATGGGGTAAGGAGGGGGGAAGGTAATTATTCGCGCAAAATTTTAATAAACTCTAGAACAGACACATATTCCAGTTCCTGCTTCTTTAATTCTCCACTTTAAAAAGGAGGGACGCCGATTAAATCAATGATAAATATCTCGCTCATACCGGGATTCAAACCCGGGAACTCTTAGCTCAGTACAGACAGAACCAACCGAACTAACGCGTCGTGCCTGTTTAGTCGGAAAACCTGTTCCGTATCATGCTGAGTGTCACCCGACAATTCCAACTTCCTAGCTCTATCTAAACGGAACGGGGTCCTGCTGATTTAAGGACTTTTTTTTTAAATACGACAGTTGGACTTGGTGTTTGCCAGTAACCGGTCTTTTAACCTCGCCAGAAGTAGCCCGTTTCTAATCCTGATCACTTTTTGTGTGTACACTCCAATTTCTATAAGAAGAACCTTTTAGGAGCTGTATAGAGCTAAGTCCCAAGCCACACCCCTTGACCGAGTTGCGTCCCGAAGAGGGGACAGATACATTTTACTGCGTCCGAAAAAGTGAACAGATACATTTTACTGCCATTCGAGTTGCGTCTAAAAGAGTAAAAAGTCTAGCTGGAAGATCACGTGACCTGACGTATGTGAAAGTAGATAATATCTTTTACAGTGGTCAGATAAGGCCCTTTATATGAAAATTAGACAGTATGTATCCTCTCGATTTGAATGCATGCCAAAGTTACAAGCTTGTTTTTTTTTTGTTTTGTTTATTTAAATCTCTAGTTTGAAAAAGTCAAATCAGTTAATTTCAACAGTTGAGGGGTTTTTTTTTTTCGTCTCGCTCAGCTCAGCTCGGCTTGTGTTTGTTTATAGTAAGAGGCTGCCCGTTGAGAATATTGTTGTATCAAGGGCGTGCCTTCTAAAAAGTTTTAGGTGCTCACAGAATCTGAACGGCCTCGCCCGTTAATGGGCTCGTTGAGAACGTTCACTCCTCATTTAAAAAGTTCCTGCTCGAATGCCAATATGCTTATGACAAGTATTAGAGATCTGTTGAGATTACTATATGAAGAAAATTAAACTAAATGTATCTCCTGAAGTGAAATTTATATATATATGACAAAAATACATTAACGGGGCTGCCTCGCTAAGCGAGAAATTTCCCCGCAGACGTTCAGCTATTAACACAGTATTTAATTATAGGATGCGCTATTTCAAAATATGGGTCACGCCAAAATAAAGTCCCTTAACAACCTTATATTTTGAGTTACATTTTACCACATCTTTTTCTATTAATAAAACATTAGATAATTTTTCGACGACCTTTTAAGCGTATTTAGGGAGCCATGAGAATAGGCTTGATGAAAAAAGGCTCTAGATTTAGCCTTCTTCCGACATACAGTAATTTTTTTATAGACTCACAACAGCGGATTTTAAGATATTTGAAAACTAGCAGCGAGCCTTCCTCTTTGCCTTGCGATAAGAAGTTTCGTATTTTTCTTTCACCTCTTTCTTAGTGACATGAGTTGTTGTAGGTGAAGGGTGAAGGCCGAAAGGAAGTATAAGCTTGGACAGAATAGAGAAGTAGTTCCAGAAAACGATCCAATACGTAGTATACATCATATACTTGAAGTATAATGCTAACAAAAAAATAATGGATTCTGAGTAGTATTAAAATCATAGTTCATCTTTCAGTGTCACAAAAGTTTCTCTATTTTCTTGATGTGAAAATGTACGTTACGCAGGTTAAAGGGGGTGGGGGGGTCAGACTAAATGTCTACTTGGTGTTAAAATGAGGGAGGGGGGTGTCCAAACAGGTAGGAAAAAATCGTTACCTGGTTGTCGGATGACCACTGAGAAAAAAGAAATTTCAGTCCTCTTTGCAACTCTCCAAATGTCTTCTAAAAACAATGAGAACTCCTTTTATAAAACACAGGGAATGTTGTATTAAAAAAATAGTGGCAGCCCTGAATATTAAAACGTAATGAATGTAACTCCAATTAAAGTGTGATTGTGTCATATTTTTTTCACCTGACCACCCAGAATGGCAATACAGTTACGATCCTTGTTGATTGGGTTGTCAGAAAGCGCCTCCCAAGGTGGAGCCAAAGAGCGTCAGAGTCCGTTTTTGGTTCTTGGCCAAACAGTTTTGACTGTAAGGAAGAAGCGCCGCCCCGTGAAATTGAACTTGGAAACAGTCCGAGGAACACATTTAATTAGAACTAATTAAGAACTTTTATACAGCCCACACCGATTGACACGCAAACAGACGCCGATGGGAAGGTCGAGGTTCGAGCCCTGCCTGCAGATACTCGGGTGGTTTTCCTAAAGTGTTTATCATTCTTTCAAATCAAGTAAACCCGTTTTGGTGCCCGCGTGCTCTAACGCGCTACTTTCGCGGTAGATTATACTGCTGATGACGGAGGAGATTGAGGTTCGAATCTCAGTCGGGTGACTGATGGTGGTTGTTTCAAAATGATTTTCCACTATCCCTCTACGTAAATTCGGGTAAACTCCCTAATCTTTAAAACCATCAGCGTAATTAGTACATAAGCGTATAAACCGAATGGGTAGTAATATGCGATGCTAAATAAAATTACATGTACACTTCCTCTACAAATGCATACATATTTATTTAGTTATTTATTTAGTTGGGCCCTATATATGTATTTACATTGTTTTTTGTATATATCTTTATGTGCCTATATATTTATAAATGAATATATATTTATTTATATTTTATACATATACTATATATATACAAATAAGCTTAGATAGTAATACATACAGCATTAAGAGCGTGCATCACATGCACATCAACTCTGTGATACAGTCGGCTAGAAATAGTAAATTTACACGAACACTATTGCACGTGAATCATTTCGGATTAAACATTAATGGAGATAAATAGTTAATAGATGTTCATAATACTGAACATTGTTGAAATATTAAATTATAATTGGATAAAAACTGCGTTGAAAAGGCGGTTTTTGACCATTGTAGAATGGCTTCACAGATAAGCACTGTGAACAAATCTTAATTCTGTCTTAGTAGGGATATACTGTAGTTATTAACAAGAAACTTTGTCGCTATGTCCACCATCGTCACCGCAGAAAATTTCGGGTAATCATTCAAATATGAATGCGCTGCACACATTTCTGGCTTATCTTAGGTATTTTCTTTTCCCCCCATTACCTCCCCCCCCCCTCCATACCTCGTGCGCACGCACACAAAAACGTAGATGAGAGCTTGGATCTGAATTGGGCCTGCTATGATGAACGCTCTTAATTATGCTAATTTGTCAGGAATAAGGAAAGTAGAATCTAGATTAAATCCCCTTGCGATTTGCGTGGAGTCAGAGCGCTAAAACCATTTAGGGGGGAAAAAACTTAGGTAGACCTAACTGGGATGTAAATCCCGACTAGCCCGGCTACCAGCAAACCAGATTAAATGATCTAGACGTTTAATTCTCGTGATCGCCGGCGCAGTTTTTCCTACAACTCATCTAAGTATATTGGATATAAACAGCCTATCTGTACTTTATTACATTTCCCCCCCTCTTAGGACAGTTATATTTTAAGTAGCATTTTTTATTTTTTTAGGACTGAAATCAGTTTAGTTTGTGTCGTTTCTCAACCCCTCAAAAGTTCCCGACACTTATTTAACGCAAGATGCGGTGGTCGATAGATCTTGTTTTGGACTTCTGAAGCTGTTGACTCAATTTAATGGCGAAAGGAAATAACAAACAACGAATGATTTTCAAAGAGAAAAAAGCCATTACTCGTCACTCTAAAGGACCGGCTACACGGAGCCGCACCGCACCGCATTTTTCCGGTGGAATGCTATCCATGTTTTTAAATGCAAGTGGCTACACGAGTCCGCATCGCACCGCACCGGCGCGGACGAATCGTCGAGAGAGCATTGCTCCGCACTTTTGCGGTGCGGTGCGGACCGTGTAGCCACCTACCACCGGAAATAAATGTTCGGGAGCTTTGTTTTCATGATGAAACTAGGCATTTCTTTCACAGCCGTGTCACGTGTGACGCTGTAGTCATTGTTTCCAACATTACGTACAAGATAAACAATATTATATACAACAACTTATTGAACAACAAACATTCTTCTTCTTAATTACTAACTAACTTAAAACTTTATTCTTCGTAATTAATAGCTAACTTAATTTTATGAAAATAGGTGAAAACCTATGCAAGTAAAAATAAAAATACAAACTTATTTCGTAATAAAACTCAGTCTATAAAGAATAACAATTGTTAGAAAATGCGGTGCGGTGCGGCTCCGTGTAGCCAGCCATACCTTTAGATTAGCCGCTACTACCCTTCCCCCCTCCCCCGTCATGTGACAGCACTAGGGCCATAGCAACGAACGCTCTGGCCTTCCGGTGGGAGTGAAGGGAACGCGAGAAAAGGGTAGTGTTTTTCTGCAATTTTTATATCAAAACTTTTTTTTAGCCAAATAAAATTAAATATTTCTCTAATAGAAACATAAGAATTCAATTTTCTTCACATGGTGATATCAACAGTTCTTGAATACGTCAAGAGTGCCCTGGAATTTAATGACAACTTTTTTCCTTCGTTTAAAAAGTTTCTCATCTAATTCCGCTATGCTCATGACGGATATTCAACAACTGTTGATATCACCATGTGAAGAAAATTGAATTCTTATGTTTCTATTAGAGAAATATTTAATTTATTTTGGCACCCAAAAAAAAATAGTTTGCTGAAAAAACTGCACAAGTACTGATCTTTTCTCACGTTACGTATACCCTACATCCCAACATAAGGAACTCAAAAAGTTCACGGCAGCCAGAACGTAAACTCGCCAACCAACCCCATCCTGAAAGTTGAAACACAACCTCTTTCAAATTAATACTGAAACTGAAACTGATTTTTAAGATTGGATGCTTATATCTGGAACCCGCACCTTGGGGACTACATTAATTCCAAGGGAGGGGAAGGGGCTTCCAAGGCTCCCCCCTTCCCTAACCTTCACCTTTCTAAGCCCATGGACACATTAAATTTATTTGTTTTCCTGTAAGCAAAACCACATAGATTATTATCATTATCAGCACAGCATCTTACTACCCATTTGGGTTATACGCACTTACGCTAATGTGTAATGTTAGGGTGATTGTGAGATGAAATGGAGGACCTACAGTTTAACGTGGGATCCGAACCACGTTGGAGGCCTAGCATTCCATACATTCACAAGTTGTGATTAATACACGTCTTGTCAGAGGTGAAGGAAGGGTTTGGCAATCAGATAAATCTGTGCCGGGACCGAGGATTGAACCCCGGACCCTCAGCACAGAAGTCTGACACCTTACCCCCTAGACCACCAGGTCACCAACCACATAGATAAATGATCCCTCGGTATTATAAATTTGTAACAGTATTTATATAACTTTCCCGTCTGAAGAAGATGAAGCCACTCCTAGGGCTGACGCATGCGCGGTACAGTCATCCAAAATTTGTTTAGTGATTTATTAGTTAATATTCTTTGCAGCTGCTACAAAGTTATGTATGACCTATAATCCGCCACCTTCAGGAGTCCCGGGTATTAGAGCGGGCTTATAATTGGCAAGAGGTTCACGAAGAGAGTGAGTGACAGGATAGAATAGACGGAGGATCATTTCCCAAAACAGCTGTAGTGAATACAAATCTTCTTCTTCAGTCAACAACCCAAGGGTTGGTTTGATTGTGATTTGAATCCATCCGTCGCTAGGCAAGCACTCAAACCTTCGGCTGGTTAATGCTGCTAGCACCATCTGGTAAAAATCCCATGTACTAGGGGAGTTTAGAAAGTGTGGTGGTTCCCAGTTGCCCTCCAAACTGACTTTCTATGAGCGAGCGTGAAAGGACCTATCAAATTTGTTGGGTATCTCGGCCTAGAACCGGAACCATTTTACCGATCGGACTAAAATTTGGTAGTCTATCTAGGGTTTCCATAAGGTTCCCTAGAAGATTTTTTTTAAATTAGATATCCAACCCTAAAATGAGGGTAGCCATTTTGTTTGTTAACCTATTTGTATAAATACGAGTTTTAATGAGAATAATTAGACCCGATTTCGAGAACATTTCTTTTTTCTCTCTTTTTGACCTCAAGTAAACTACTATTAATTTTAGGGTTGGATGGATGATTTTCAAAAATTCCTTTGGGTAACCATAATATGAACACCATAGGTACAAAGTTTTTGCCCGATCGGTAAAACGGTTACAGCTCTAGGTCTATATACAGACAAACGGACATCGTAAAAACTACTTTTTTTAGTTCAGAGGCTCAGACATCGTGAAAACTACTTCTTTGAGTTCAGATGATCACGAAACGTCGACATCCACCACAATCTAAAATTCGATTTGTTTTTTGTTTACAATCACAATAATTCCTTTCTCCGATGGGGTCGCGAGGAAATAATAACTTAAAAACACAGGGAATTTCTTGATAAGAAAATAGTGGTAACCCTGATTTTAGATGGGGTCTTACCATTATTTGTTTTATTATTTTCTTTTTTTTTTAGCACCCCGTCTTACTACCCGTTCGGAGTATACGCTTATGTACTAATTACATTAATGTGTTAGGGATTAGGAAGATTTAATTTAGATGAAGTGCACCCGCATTTGCGTGGAGGAAGAGTGGAAAACCATTTATGAAAAACTACCTTCGGTGCACCCGACCGGGATCGAGCCTCAATCGCCCGGTCTTTGGCAGCCTAGTTCACTGCGAGAGTAGCGCCTTAGACCATGCGGCCACTGAAGCGGATTTTTGTCCTAATTACGAGATCCTTTAAATATCGTCTTTGTTCAATGACCCCGGTACATAAATTCAAGGCTCGGACTGAGAGCACTTTATTCTGCATCCAGTCTAAATAAACTCTGTTTCCAGTGACGTCCACTATTTCACAAATTACATGTTTAGAACCTCAAAGGCCGCTATTTATTGCTTGATTCTTAAAGTTATAGTCGTCGTTACCGAGCTGTGCGGTACAGTCTGATCTCGAAAACTATTCAAATATTTCAGAATTTACCTCCACCTCACTAATAAGGTGCATTTAATTTTGAGGTTATTGTGGGTTGTTTTTTTTTGTCGACCTCGATGGTTTTGGTGTAAAGTTCTCACCTCAGGAGCCGAGGTTCATGGGTTTAAGCCCATCGGGGTCAACGGATTTTTCTTGAGCGATGAAAATTCGTAGCACAACTTCCTTCATAAGGCAAGTAAAGCCGTTCGGTCCCATGTTGACTGTGGCGTGTAAAAGAACCCTGGAAGATGTGTGAAAATACCTTTCCGGCAAAATTGGTAGGCTCTTTCACTCTCGCTCGTAGTAATTATCTGGTGCTGATATAATGTTTATTTAGAAAGCGCACGTTAAATACCTACCTCAAATTTAAAAAAATTAATGTGATTTTTTTTTTCCTCAATCGCATCTTACAACCCGTCCGGTCACTGTGCCTTTTAATTACTCTAGTAAGGGTTCGGCCAAACTGGTGAGCGAGCGCGTGATTAGCAGATAGCTCTCGATAGTTGTTGATGATAAGGCAAAGGTTCGAATCTTGGCTTAGTAAACTCAGGGTGGTTTTTGACAAGTGATATATTGTTGTAGTTTTCCCATCCTCTCTCCACACTAATGGTGATTCTTATTTGTAAAGGCCTACTTTGATTATAATATTGAAGTATTTTAACATATCAAGTACCAATTAAATTAGGCCGTTAGTAGCAAGTGTGCTAAACCTATCGATAATAATAAAAAATGTCAAAATGAAAGTTTTCCTAGCACTCAATGAACCAATAATACAATAATATTGCCCAGCGCCTGTAAACTAGACTGTTCCGGCTCGAGCGCGCTCGCTCCAGTCTGGCCACCTATCATTACAACCTGTGTGTTCTATTTTATATTTTAGTCGCTCGCTCGGTTTGGCCGTACCCTAAGGTAGGGATAAGAACGGTAAAATTTATAATTTGAAGGAAATGTATCAGCATCCGCACTAAGGAAGAGTGTGAAACTATTTAGGAAAAATACACCCTCAGTATATTACACTATAGTTTTAACCTCTGACATTTAGTCTGCGTGACCACACTGATGCGTGTTTAAAGTTATTGATTTTTTTTGTTTTGTTATTTGAGTTTTTTAACATGCACTTTCTGAACCGACTGATTATATCAGCACACGGCTAATAAACTAACTTAAATCTGAAACAGACACAACACCTGGCCCCCGACCGTTAATTTATCACTGTGAAAGGGGGGAAACCACATTTTACCAAAAATACCTTTTCCTACCATGTCGGGAATCGAACCCGGGACTCTTAGCTTAATAGGGAGAAACTCTACCAACTGAGTCAAGAGGTCGGACTATCGAATTGTTGCTACAATCCAATTTTCATACGAAGAACCTTATCTGACACCTAGGAAAAGTTAACAAATCTACTTTCACGTATTCATACGTCAACTCATGTGTTTTGAAACTTTCACTCTACACTATCTGCTATCTGCTGATAACCTTTCCCCTCGTCATCTGACGAGTTTGCACACTCACTCTATTGTTTGCACTTGGACAGCATTGATTGACTATTATTTAGTTAATTACCTTTTTTCCCTGTTTCCTATTCTAGATATACATTTGCTACCACGGACTTTTTCTATCTACATCCTGGCAGGAAGATTCCCACAGGACATTTTCATCACTAAACCAAATAGTCTTGAGTTGTAGACAATGGATATTTTTTGTTTCGATTCTATTTTTAAAACACGCCGAATAGAACATAAATAAATTTACGTGGTAAATCCTATCTTGATTTGTCGTGACGTCACAGGTAGGCAACGTCCTTTTATATATATATATATATTCTCAAACAACGGCCATGTTAATGCACGTCAAATTTTTACGTATTATCCATTTCACCGAGTATTTCGTGACAGTTATCATCTTTCGGATATAAGTTTCTATAGCGAATTAAGTAAAGGAATATCACCTCCGCCCCCCCCCCCCCCCC